>KZ303513.1:179106-259781 GCA_002705745.1 Coemansia reversa NRRL 1564 | reverse complement strand
AGATGATGCCTTTGAGGTGGATTTCATATATGACCACATGCTATACTGTGGTGCACCCTTGTTCAAGGTGCACTGGTATGGTTACCCAAACACAGAGGATTCCTGGGTAACTCTCACAGATTTCAGTGACCTGTCACTGCCTACAGCCTACGTGCACACTGTCAAGAATGACGCTAATCGCAAGAGGCTTCTTAAGGGAATCAAGCAAGCAAGCGACAGCCCCTAGCTCTCAGCTAGCTGGGGGTGATGTAGGAAATCTTACTGCTGTGGATGCATAGCAGCACAGTGTTTCCTGCATTTATCTTTTTATGATCACTTCCCCTTAAGACATCCGTTTTCCCTCAAGACCTTTCCCTCAATTGTCCGCATCTCATGACCACACTGATGAATAAGAATTTAATTAAGGACTTGGAGAGCCCCTTTTAAGGTTCCCTCCTCTTGCTCAACTTTAGTTTTGTTTGCTTTTTAAGTCCTTTACATTTCATATTCAATAACTTAATAGAATTGTTAGGCTAGTTATTTGGAGAGACCAAGGCAACAATGAATTAAGCTTCTATATCTAAATTATTTTAAATTCCTAACTATTCTTTTATTTTGTTAATAGCTTTGAAACATCAAATAAAGACGCTATAAACTACACTACCTATGCAATGGCATCTCAGTCAGATGCATCTACAGACAAGCATGCCAAACATAATGGTATCATTGCACCTTCCTGCCACCTTACCACCAGTTCCTCAGCTATGGTTTGCAGTGCAGGGTTCATGTCCAACAGGGCCGCTTCATTCTGTTCCTGATTTTCCATTGAATCTACAGAACACACTAGCTTGCTATCCCTGGTGTGGATGCAACAAACCAATGATACAACAAAAACAAAAAAACAAAAAAAAAACTCTGAGTGCTGTACAGCCACTCAATGCAACAAGTAGTTACAACAAGTAAAAATGCCACCAAGTATTACAACTATTTGTCAATGAAGAAGATCCATTACTTCAAACATTTGGAACTAAGTAAAACCTTTTAAAGGCATGCATCTGTACCCTTAAGTCAGGATCACATGTCATGTATGATCACAGATGTGCACACCCAATTAAAGTGTTGCACTCATGTGACAGGTACTCTGTAGTTTAGTGGAGAAAGTCTGTTGCTTTGGGGCTGTATGTCCTATCAATATGTCAGACTCTTTTTTGTTAAATAGGAGAAACAATTACTGCTGCATTATATACTAAAAATTTTTAATACTAATTTACTGGGCACCATTGAGAAAAAACAAATGGAACCAGATTAGATCATATTCCAGCATGACAATAATCTTAAACACACATCTAAAAAAGCAACAATTTGGCTTAAAGATAAAGACATCAATGTTTTAATGTGGCCTACACAGTTTCCAGGTTTAAATCATATGGAGCATTTGTGGTCTTATCTCAAGAGACACCTTGAAGAGTATCCAGATGATCCGGATAGTATCCAAGATATGTGAAACCAAGTTGAAAGAGAATGGGGCAATAATGAAGCAGAATACTGTCAAGCATTGATTTTAAGTATTCCAAGATGCATAGCTGCTGTTATTAAAGCTAAAGGCGGTTATACCAAGTACTAAATGATCAGTTCAAATTTTGAATGGAAACTGTTTCTATAGGTTGTTTGACTTTAAAGTTATTTTTCGCAAAATATTAGTTTATTATATTTAAAATAATTAATATCATCTGAAACAGCACTAACAGCACTACTAAAAGAAATTACTAGCTTGTGGATAGCTCATCTCTGGGCGATGTTTTCATCAGAATAAGAGTGTTCAAAAAAGCATAGAAACACTTTCTGTGCCCACTGTATATCCACATGATCTGATTCCACTAATCAGTATCACATGAACCAAAACACAAGACCACTCACTGCCAAGGAATTATCTTGAACAATGCAAGTATTTTTTTATGATGTGTCAATAATTTTTTAAATACAGTATACACTTGATTAAAAATAAATATATAAATTAAAGTGGATGTTAAAAAAACCAATTTAAACTTTTAAGAAAGTAAATTAAACATGCACTTTGCAGTAGTTAGGTTGATCAGCAAAATGGACATGTTTTTTTGGCCTTGCAAAGGATGTGTTACTGTTGATGGGCAGGGTGGGATGAGAGTGGTAGGCAGTGGACTGGTGGCCAGCTGATGGCTCCAGTGATAGGGTAGACATAATGAGTTGATTAGGCATTGTGTGAGCTAATTGTTGCGAGCCCCAATGATGCTGCTGTTTTAATAGCTGTGGATGTGGCGGCTGCCCACTAGAGGTAGAAAATCCATTGTTGCATGACCACGGAAAGGTATAATCTGGATCTGACTGGCGTGGTACATAGGCAAGGTGCTGCTGCTGTTGAAGCTGTGGAAAATGAGCAGAAAAAGACTGGTGAATAGGCTCAGGCATAGAATATAGTGCAGGCAGAGTTGGCTGGGATGTTGTGGTATGAGGCTGCGAAAGTGCTAGCAGAGGTTTTCTGATCTGCTGTTGACTGGTGCCTGGAATGCCATGGCTGTTGGATTTCGTTTGAAGAGGAGGTTTGGTCCATCGCTGCTCGTGTGTTTTGGATATTCCCAAGAAGCCTGTAGAAGCCATATCGCTTTCGAAAGTGCTGGATGTAATATTTGGAAAAGTCATTGGGTCAGGCTTCGACTTTGGCTTTGGGTGGTGGAGATGGTATACTGAAGGAGATGGCCCCCCCGCGCCAAGAGAGAGAGCACTTGATGTCGGATAAGTTGCAGTTAGGTGTGAGGGTTTGGCAAAACCATTGTGCATATGGAGCGGCGGTTGTGATTTTGTCTGACGAGCATGGCACTGGAGTTTGGTCATCTGCTGCGGCTTTGGGGAGGCGTGCAGGGCCAGCACAGAGGAGGTCAGTGGCCGGTAGTCGGTAGTGTGTTCAAATGCCTGATAAGATTTACACCCTGTCAAGGTGGCATGGGGCAGGCAGGGTTCCGGGCGTTTTGCAGAGTTGTTGCGGTTGGCAGTGGATACGGACTGTGCTGCAGCGGGACCATAACCATAGAGCATCTTCTGTGGGGGCATTCGCGACAAGGACGAGTTGAGGCCGCTGCCAGCCTGGCTGACAATTGAGCTGTTGGCGACGGCATCGTATGTCAGAGGTACCGGGTAGGCGCTCATATTGACAGCGGGCACATAGGCAGCATCAGGCAGGAAGCAGTCAGATTGCTTTGGTGGTAGACCCTTTGCGCATTTGCCTGAAAGCACTTTCCCAGTCATTGTAAAATACTGAGGCTGATAATGTGTGTGGCGTCGATGCGGGAGAAAAAAGCTGTGGCGGGAAATCCGGGTGTTCAAGTAGACAAGGCTCAGCGTAAGGGCGTTTAGCGCAAGGTCCTATGAAGGACAAAGTCTTTTTAAGGTTTAGCGAGCTTTATTTTAAATGGCGTACTCGCGACTAGAAACGTTACAAAAAAAATAAATAAATAGCTAAAGGCGATATTAAGGTACAGAGGGGTGCAGTATGCTTGGGTGTCGTCAGGCAGAAGCAAAATGAATAGTTTTATAACCAGCGGTAAAAAGATTAGATGGGAAGGGCGTGCGTAGCCACCAGGGAAGCAGACATGCAGCAAAGGGGTAAAAGAAGGGGCGACAGCAGCAGGTATTTTGACAATTTCCGAATTGGCTGGTGTAGGGGCATCTGCAGATGGTGGTGACAGCGATGCGGGCATTGTTGGGAGCCTGAATGTATGCCCAGTGTGGTCATCCTGTCGTGCCTGCCGTCGCGGGGTCATGCTTGCCCGCCTTCTATCGCTGCGGCCGAGGAGAGATGTGAGATACCCTGCTGCAGGTGGAGTGACAGGCCCATTGTCGGGCAAAAAAGCCGCGCGCAACCAGTCTCAAGCTGCTGCCGTGCACAGTGCGCCGACGGTGACGTGGAGCGGGAATCAGCAAAAGGTCCGTGTAACCAATAGCGACACGCGCATACGCGGTAACAATATCCGGGCACAAGGAACCCCACAGTTCCCGGCAGCAGTCCTTCTCCACAGCAAGGCCCACATATGCATTTAGAAGCATCAAAGGTGACTGAGCAGCACCCCTGTGTGGAAATCCCGATCGCTGCGGCAGGTGGCAGTTTATAAACTGGAGCTTTGAAAAGGGCTCTCAGATGCACTCTACTCAAAGCCGTGCAAAGTACAACGGCGTCTCCATGGGCGCATAGTTGCATCCCTAATAGCGCCAGCAGCAGTGGGCGTGTGACTGCTACGCTTACATATGCTTGACGTTGCGAGCAGCACAAATCTGAAGTAGGCGGCATACGCAATTAGACATGGCATATTGGGCGGGCAAAGCAACATTGTGCTAAGAAATATTGAAATGAAGACCCTTGACATCTGCTGCATGGCAGGGGCTGCGCGCACGCATAAGCGTTGACGCCGAGGCTGCTGCATAGAGCAGTGCAGATTCAATTTTGAGCGCATATATCAAGCATGCGCAGCGGCGACATCCAAATGCCTGAGCAAGAGGCCCAATCGGTGCGCCGCATGACCTGAAGCGGCTACAAAGCTCTCCGCTAAAGGAAAAATGGCCCTGCTTGTAGCACACTGCGTCGAGTGGCTCGGCCGGCCGTCGCGCGACAATGTCCTAGACTCGCTCAGGATTTACAAGTCAGTCTAGAAGCCTTGTATACCTGATATTTACGCTTGTATGAATATCTGACAACACTTATTTAAAGCTCTCCGAAATCTCCTCAATTGTGCGTCCCTTTGTCTCCGGGATGTACGAATAAAACACAACCCCGACGACAAGTAGGGCCACGACAAACACTGCAAACACCCACTCGCCAACCATGTTCAGTAGCGGAAGAAACAAAGTGGCAACAATAAAAGTCCCGATCCAATTTGCTGCCAGACCCCACGACCCGCCAGCACCCGCGGCCCGCACATCAAAAAGCTCGGTACCCAGCAAGAAAGGCACAGGCCCAAAGCCGGGCGCAAAAGACACAACCACCAGGTAAAGCGACACTGCCGCCAGTATGTTAAGGCCAAGCCCGAGGCTAACACCCAGCAGCGCCACCGACACCACCATTCCTCCAATTGACGAGAGTAGCAGCGGCCGCCGTCCAAACCGGTCGACAATCAGCGCCGCAAAAGCCGTTCCAAGCACGTTCAGCACGCCGATCAGCATCGTTAGAATGCTGCTGAGCTCGCTGGAAAACATCTTCTCCAGCACCGAAGACGAAAAGAAAAACACCGTGTTTATCCCCGACAGCTGTTGTCCAAAGTGAAGCAGTAGAACAAGCAGCCACGGCCGTCGGTATCGCGCAATCCGGAAGATGTTGAATATCGTGACGCTAGCTTCCTCCTCGCGTAGCTCCTCCGCTATGTCTGCTGAGCCGGGCTTACTGCCGTCTTCCTCCACGGCCACTACACTCGAGCCGTCTGAGCACGCGGACTGCTCTGCCTCCAGCCGCTGGCTGCTGGCAAGTCGAGGGCTTCTGCCCCCAGTCCTCCATGCTGCCGTCTCGCTGTCCACGTCCGCAACGCCCCGGAGCCTACGCAGGATTGTGCGAGCCTCGGCTTCTCTGCCGCATCTCCACAAGTATCGCGGGCTCTCTGGCGCAAAAGCTGCCAGAAGCAAATGCAGACACGCGAGAATCAGTCCGACGCCAACACTGACGCGCCAGTATGGCCCACGGTTTGCCAGCATGCCCACAATCATCGCTGCCAGAATCCCGAGCACAATGCTCAGCTGGTTGAGCAGATTGAGTGTGCCACGGTATTTGACTGGAGCAATCTCCGAAAGGTATAGCGGTGTGATGACCACCGCCGCGCCCGCGCCTACCCCGCTGATAAACCGCCCGACTGCCAGCATCGCAGGCGATACTGCTAGCGCCATCAGGAGCGGCCCAACAATAAACGGCACGTTGTTGTATATAAGTGCTCCGCGCCGCCCCCAGCGCTCGGTCATCCACCCTGCTACTAGCGAGCCCACCAGCCCGCCAACTGCAAACACGGATGTCGCTAGCGAGTACATTGCGTCACTCATCGGCAGACACAGCGGCAGCGACCGCCACTGCACCGGCGCGTGCTGGTCGCATCCCGTTATGATTCCTTTGGGTGTGTTCAGCTCCGCAATGTGATACCCATACTGGAGCGGTGAGATGCACATTATCGCTGCTCCTCCGAGACATGCCCACGTCACACCCCCGCCTAGCGAGTGCCCAGGGCTCTCCGCTTCTCCTGGCTCTGTTGCCAAGCTGCCATGCAGCAACAGCGGCGACTCTTCGACAGTCGTGTCTGCTGCATCTGCACTGCTGCCGCCCTGTGTCGAAATGTTGCTTTGCCACATAGAGCTATATAGTAAATATCATTTATTTTATTAGTTATGTAAAGAAGAGGATAAGGGAGAGAAAAGGGGCGAGGAGCTGGGGTGTTCACAAGCCCCAGCACAACCACAACCCGTGCTAAGAATGCACATGCTCAAACAGAGGCTGCGCTATTGTGTCTTTCCATCGAGGTGCGAAGAATGCGCACAGACGTAATCAAGCTAACCCGAATCAATGGCTGTGGTATGATGACCTGACCTGTATGCGGCATGTGAACTGAGATAGCCGTGGTTATTGAATGTCTGGCGACGAACGCTCCGAGATACACAGCGCTACTGCAGTATCAAAAATTCAGGGCCAGCGGCGTTTCGCTTAACTCTTTACTAGATACGCGCCAATGGGTGTTGCTCAAGAGCCATGGTGTGATGCTGCTAGTGTGCAATAACTACTGGCTTGCCTGGCTCTCCCACCTTTGGATTGCCTGTGCTACGCGGCGTAAATACTGGAGTTTATTTGTCAGTTGCTGGGCACTTTCCAGGGCCCCAGAGCCAAATGCACGCGACAGCTCCTCTATGACGCTAGATATTCTGCTGTCGTTGGCCTGCCTAAGACTGGAAATCTGCGGCTCCGTCCTGGCTCCTTCAATCTCTTCACGTAGCTCCATGATCTCCATTAGAAGCTCAGGATCTGCGGCTTTATCTTCCTCGTGGATTCCGCGCCCGTAGAGTCCCAGCAAATAGTGTGCTCGCAAAAGCGGATCCTTCAGCGCCGAGTACGCATGATTGATCCATGATGACTGTGCCTCTGCAAGCTTTCGTTCAATGTCTGGCCGCTGCGAAAAGCTGTCGGGGTGAACGGCTTGTTGGAGCCTGAGGAAATTTCGCCTCAGCAGTGCTGTGTCGACGTCAAACGTTGCCCGTCCACCTACCAGCACGTCGTAGTAGGTTGTGTTTTTGCCGACGGGCTGAATAGCTGCGCATTGGTCGTTGTCACACAGCACGCTGCTTTGGCTTGTCTCTCTTTGGCAATTCCAGCACGTCTTGGTAGCGCTGCCTGTGTCATCCGCCTTGGTGCTTGCGGTGGTGTATCTGCGGGGTCGGTATTGTCGCGACTGCCGGGAAAAATGACCCGATGTATTACGGCGCGGCCATTTATCAAAGCCGCTGCTATAGACGCTGCCGTAGAGATGCCGATGCATGGCGCTGGCAGTGGTCCGGTGGTATATATGCTGCTCCTGTGCACTAGCAAGACGGCAAAAAGCATTATGGACACAACCCTTGACTGGCAACCCTACAAACCGCAGGGCTTTCTGGAATTGTGGTGTGCAGTCGGCAAGTGGATTCATTTTCAGTAAATAGAAAATACATAGAAGAGGTGAAAGAGAATAAACTGCCTGTCTGAGGAAGCCGAGATGGATGATGACGTTTAAAGGAGGAGCACCCAGAAGCCGATAAGGATGGGTTTTGCTTGTGAGTATATCCATCCCCCAACCCGGGTTTGCAGACGTGAAAGGAGTCAGTCGTATGGGGGCTCTCCTAGCGCGGAGCTTGGCGCATGCGCTCTCGCGCAATCTTCACTGCGTTGTCTCTGGCGTCATGGCGCAGCGGAATCTTAGGGATATAGGCAGATGGCGGCTGTGAAGGTCTGCTGGTCCTCGAGCCCGAGCCACCCCTCTCCATGCCCTGCACCGAGTTTCTGCGCTCGACAACATATTTTTCGATGAGCCGGTGGTTCCGCATGTTCGCTTTAAACATTATGTCGATAATGTCACCCAGAATTGGTACCAGTCCAACCACAAAATCAATGGCAACATTGATAAACATCTGGGTCTTTATTGATGCTGGCGTCTGAAACTGCTTGCAGATCATCGACACGTACAGCAGCGCCAGAACAACGCCGGCAAAGTCGCCGATGATCGGAATAAGACCAATAAGCGAGTCTACCCCAAAGCGCACCCGTTTGCATGTGCACGGCACATACATGGCTGCATCTAGAAAAGTTGCCCGTCGGCGGAGCTTCTCCAGTCTCTTATCAGCATCAACCTGCGTCATGTTTAGCGGGTCACGCCGGCTCATCTCAGATGATGTTTGTGGTTTGCTGGCGTGCGGCGTATGTTGCATTGCTGCGGGAGCAGTGGCCGATGCGTGTGGCCGACTGGGCGGAGGCGACTGGTGCTGCTGGATCCTATGCTCCTTCTCAGCCTGGTGTTTGTGTGAACGGAAGCCACGCATGAGTAGCGTCGTAGAAGAGCGTGTTTATGAGTTAGTTAAAGTGTGTGTGTGTGTGTGTGTGTGGAGGCCAACAAGAAGATATATGTAAAAGTAGTAGCGGGAGCGTTGGGAAAAATAAAAAGAGCGTGGATGGCTATCGCCGTGCCTTATAAAGACTTTGCTAAACCTTTGTTGCAGTCCCGAGCGCGTCGAGTGTCTTCTCTACTTTAACCCAATCCGCAGAAGGTTTGAAAGACCAAAGGACAAATGAGCGCTGTCCCTTTCGCCAACGCCAAAGGGAACATTGGCCTAAAAGTTGTGCCTTTGCACACTTTCATCAGAAACACGTGAGCAAGGAACACGGAGAGCGAGATATGATTAGATCACACGTACACGTAGAAAGCGCCACGCCGCGTCGCGTCTTCAATTGGGGCTCTGGTTCGCATACACGCATGCGATACCAAAAAGCCCTCCTGCATCCCCATTCTTGTGTCTTTTGCGTCTTGATTGACTCGCTTCTCTATATCGCATACCATTTTAAAAGCGCCGCCTACTTTTGAGACGCGTTTTCAATATTAGCCATACTCCAAAAGACAAAAGTGCTTCCTGCGAATTAGCTCTTAAAGCGGTTATCAGCAGGGTACATAATGGGGCGACTTGTCCAGTTGGAGCTGGAAAACTTCAAGTCGTACCGCGGTCACCAAGTGATCGGCCCCTTTACCAGCTTTACCGCGGTGGTCGGCCCAAATGGCGCGGGCAAGTCCAACCTCATGGATGCCATCAGCTTTGTGTTGGGTGTACGCTCGACGCACCTGCGCTCGTCGCAGCTCAAGGACCTTGTGTACCGGGGGCGTGCGGTCAAAGGGCAGAGCGAAGGCGCGGTTGACGAGGCCGGCGATCAGCGTGGCCGCCGCGCGTGGGTACGGGCGGTCTACGACGACGGCGGGCGCACTGTGACCTTCCAGCGCAGCATTGGTGACAATGGGGAGAGTGAGTATCGGATTAACAACCGGGTGGTCAGCCTGAGCACATACAACCAGGCACTGGAGGCGCAGAACATTCTCGTCAAAGCCAAAAACTTTCTGGTTTTTCAGGGTGACGTTGAGGCAGTGGCGGCGCAGTCGCCCAAGGACTTGACGCGGCTGATAGAGCAGATAAGCGGGTCGTGGGAGTTGCAACACGAGTACAGTGCGCACGAGCGGCGCCAGGACGCAGCGGCTGAAAGGTCTACGTTTGCTTACAACAAGAAGCGGGCCGTGGCTGCGGAGGTGCAGTCAATCGTCGAGCAGAAAAAGGAGCTTGATACGTACGAGAGCAAGCTGCAGCAGCGCACGAAGCTGACCGAGCTGCATATGCTGCACCGACTGTTTGTTGCCGAAAGCCGCATCGACGCGATTAAACAGGAGGCGGAGGCGCTGGATGGCGGAACGATTGCGCAGGCAACAGAGCAGCGTGCCGAGGCAGACGCGTCGCTGCAGAGTCAAAAGAAGACGCAGGCGCGAGCATACAAGGCGGTCAGCCGGCAGGAGAGGCAAATTAAGCTTGTGGAGCACAAAATTGAGACACGACAGCCCCGGCTTGTGGGGCTGGGCGAGCGCGTGACGTACGCACAGCGACGTAGAGAGCAGATTGAGGAAAACATGGAGCGAGCCCAGGAAGATGTAGTGCGTCAACGTGAGGTTGTTGTGGGCATCGAGCAGGAGCGCGGGCGTGTTGCTGAGGCTGAGAAGACCTTTGAAAGCTGTCAAGTAGGCGCCGCACTGGAGACAGGCGTTCAGCACAGTGAAGAGACAATGAGCGAGTTTGAGCGGCTTTCAGAGCAGCTCCGCAGCGAGTGTGCTGAGGACATGCACGCGCGCGACACGCAGGACCAGCAGATCCGGTTGTTGGGCGAGGCAGCGAAGCGTGCGGCAGACAGGTTGGCTAGCCAGCAAAGCCAACTGGTGGGACTTGCAGCGTCTGAGCACGCAGGCGAGCAGCAGCGACAGCGCGCTGCGGCGGACGTGGCGGCAGCGGAGGCAGCGCTGCAGCAGGTGCGGCGCGACGGCGATGCGGCGCGTGCAGAACGCGGGCGACTTGAGCGTGTGGAGGCAGAACTGCACGAAAAGCTGGCGGGGGTGCTGGCACAATTGGCGCAGGCACGGGCTGACCAGCGCGAGTCGGCACGAGAGGCACGGCTACGCGACATGGTGGCAGCACTGCAGCGCGTGTTTCCAGGGGTGCACGGGCGACTGGCAGAGTTGTGCCGTCCTACCCAGCGCAAGTATGACGTGAGCGTAGCTACGGTGCTGGGGCGTCACATGGATGCCATTGTGGTGGATCGCCAAACCACAGCGCTTGAGTGCATCCGCCACATTAAAGAACAACGCGCGGGGCAGGCGACGTTTTTACCGCTGGACACGTTGAAGGCATCGTCCAGTGACCGCTTGCGTCACGCGGTTCGCGGCGCGCGCCCGGCGACGGATGTGCTACAGTACGATACGGGCATCGAGGCGGCCGTGCTACACGCGTGCGGCGGCGCGCTAATCTGCGACTCGCTTGACGCAGCCAAGCATGCGTGCTACGAACTGCGACTCGAAGCCAAGGCGGTGACGCTGGACGGCTCGGTGATTCACCGCAGCGGGCTGATTACTGGCGGTGCTGACAGCCGCGGCGGTCAGCGGGCGCAGGCATGGGAGTCTGCTGCTGTTGACGAGCTTCGCCGGGCGCGCGACCGCATGGCTGAGGAGCTGCAGGTTGTTGCGCGCGCGCGTCGTGGTCTGGCCAGTGAGGAAGTGCTTTCCGCGCAGCTTGCTGGGCAGCAGGCGCGCCACCGCGTCGCGCGCGAGGTGCTGGAGGCGCTGGACCGTAAGCTGCAGGGAGCTGCGACTGAGCGCAAGCACCTAGAGCGCTCAGTTGCCGAATGTATTCCTGCCGTGGCACATGCCGAGACCGAACTTGAGCACGCAACGGAGGCACGCGCCGCGGCTGCCGCGCGCATTTATTCCGCAGCGCGCCCACTGTTTGCTACGTTCTGCCGAAGCCTCGGTATCGCAGATCTTGAGGCGTTTGAGCGCCAGCTCCTGCCGGCTGCTGAGGCCGTTGAGGAGCGCCGCATGCAGTTCCGCACACAGCTGGCACGGCTGGATAGTCAGCTTGCGTTTGAGCGCCAGCAGCTCGACGAAGCTGTCGCCAAGCTTGCACGATTGACGCAGACGCTTGCAGACACGCGCGCGTCGCTGGCGGAGATGCAGGCGGCTCTTTCTTCCGAGCAGATTGAGATGGCCGCTCTCGTGGCCCAACTTGACGCTCTGCGGGGAGAGTTGGCATCACTGAGCAGCAAGTACGGCGCCGCCTCTGAGGATGTACATGCGGCGCGTCAGACGTTGGAACACGGACGGCGGGAGCTTGACACGCTGAGTAAGTCACTTGCCGCAAAGGCTGCGGAGTTGGAGCGCGCGCGCGCCGAGAAGGCCGCTGTGCTGCGCAAGTGCAAAATCGAGGACATTACGGTTCCGCTGCAGCGCGGCTCGCTACAAGCACTGCCTCTTGACGCCGCTATTAGTTCCACGACTGCAGGGACACGCCTTGCTGAGTCGGAGTTTTCACAGCTGTCGCTTGGCGACACGCAGGTTTCCAGCGCCAGTCTTGACGCCGCCGCAGACGAGATAGTCCCTGACTACACTGCACTGCCTCATCATGCGCGCACCGGAGTGCCGGCTACTGTTGACCAGAAGTATTCCGAGGACATTGCGCGTCTGTCAGTGGAGATTGACGCCCTCAATCCAAACCCCCACGCGCGCGAACGCTTGGATGCTGCGCGCGAGCGCCTGCGCGAGATTGAATCCGAGCACAATGCTGCACGACAGGAAGCTCGTGACGCGAAAACGGCGTTTCATGCTGTGCGCATGCGGAGGCACGATGTCTTTATGCGCTGCTACAACCACCTTGCCACCGCAATTGACCAAGCTTACAAGGCTCTGACGCAAAGCCCACTGTTCCCGCTTGGTGGCACCGCTTACCTTGCACTGGAGGATCCGGAATCGCCGTATCTGGCTGGCGTTAAATACCATGCTATGCCTCCGCTTAAGCGCTTCCGGGACATGGACCAGCTCAGCGGTGGCGAAAAGACTGTGGCAGCGCTGGCTTTGCTATTCGCATTACAGACTTTCCGCCCGGCTCCGTTTTTTGTTCTTGACGAGGTCGATGCTGCACTCGATTTGGCTAACGTTGCAAAGCTTGCCAACTTTTTGCGCGAGAACGCGCGCGTACTGCCTCCTGCTGATGCGGTGGCCGAGAGTGCCGATGAAGGGGAGGCTGACACTGCGAATACGTCGCATTACGCCCTGCGGCAAACCCCCCGGTCCAAAAAGGCTGCTGCTGCTGCGCCTGCTGCTGATGCTGCTGTGGATGCCGCATCTCAGTTCATTGTGATATCACTGAAGCAGGCGCTGTTTGAGCGTGCGCAGTCTCTGGTCGGCATTTACCGCGATCAGTCGCAGAACAGCTCTCGCGTGTTGACGTTAGATCTGGAGCAGTTCTCCACGTAGAGATTCCCCACCCTACATTTTTGTTTACCCAATCACGTGCTTTAGTCCACCATCTTGGCCACTCGCTTTTGTGGGGGGTGGAAGCGATGTGCTAGCTTGATCTTCTATACTCTTTCGCATCAGCTCTCTTTTCCGTTACTTTACTGATTTTACCAAAAGCCAAACTTTAACATTCAACAGAGTAGGTATAGTAGAAAGGCGGGGTGCCCTGCTACATCTGCTGTATCAGTAATTGGCTAGCTAGAACGACTTTATTCCAAGGCGAGCAGCGCTGGGTCTTGATGGACTGTGAACGCATCCAGAATTCAAGGACTGGGTGTTGGGGACATACCCCACTACTGCACGACACCTTACCACAGCTAATACACTATGCAATTCTGGTCGTGGAAATGTGCAAACTGTAGGACACAATGAACCCAGAAAAACTTGCCAAGCTTCAGGCCCAGGTCCGTACGGGCGGAAAGGGTACGCCGAGACGCAAGGTCATTAAGAAGCCAACCAAGTCCGTAGCTAAGGAAGACCCAAAGATTGCATCGACGCTGAGACAGCTCGGCGTGCAGCCCATTCCCGATATCGAGACAATTAACATGTTTATGGACGGCGGCAAGGTCATGGCGTTTAACGTCCCACGACTAAGTGCCAATATTAACGCAAACACCTTTGTTATTAGCGGCAAGGCCGAGGAGAAATGTAAGTGCGCACTAAATGATATGAGCGTGCATGTGTTTGGCGCTGCTACAATGTTGATGCGGAGCATAAGTGCGTATGCTGCTAACTACGATAACATGCTATGTGTTCTTCAAGTGTTTATGTAGCTCCCGAGCAGGCACTTACGGAGATGATCTCGCGGATGGGTTCGTTCGGTCCTGAATCGCTTTCACAGCTGGCAAAGATGACCGAAGGCCTGCAGACTGGCACAGACGCTGGAGATGTCGATGACGACATTCCTGAGCTTATTTCTGCTGGCGAAAACGCAGAGGAGAAGCCCGTTGACTTTGACACTACTGATTAGATGTGCGCTTGGCCGCCATAGAAGCCAGTGCTGTGTGCTCCTCTCTAATCCCTTCTTTAAATAAAATCTGTTTTACGCATTCTAGTAACTTTTATCTGTCTGACTTTTTATGGACAACGCTAGGTAATATGAGTGATTGCGTAATATCTGGCAAATTTCAGTTGCAATGCGGTCATTTGGTCAGTTTATATAAAAAGTAGAATTGGTCAGGCGATACCATCTAGCATATAGCTTAGTCTGATTCTTTTTAGTCATATTTGATTGCTTTCTTCTGCTTTAAGCTAATTAAATAGAAATAATTGCTAATGCAATACTATGCAACACAAATAGAAAATTTTTAATAGAACCAAGTCTAATCCCCCCCCCCCAGAAACCATTATTCAAGCATTTTATAGTAAACAGTGTCGGAGAAATAGCCATACATGTAATTGTAAACATTAGTAGGAGATTGGTTTAAAAGAAATTAAATAAAAAGTTATATCAACATAATACACACAACATCACCACTACACATGTTATTAGAACAGCAATCCGCTGCCTTGGACAGAAGATGGCATGTAAATTGCAGATAGTCTACACTATTGTATTTGCATAACAGATGTCACAAGAAGAGCAGCAAGCAACTCAAGACGCAGACATCACAACAAAAACATTTGGGGTAGTTACCATTAAACCATAAACAAAAAGGGCGAAGTCTTTTAGATTTCATTAGAGAATTTTTGCGTGTAAGGGATGTTCTTAATCACTGACAATTAAATACTCTAGCTGCAGTCTGGAAGACCTGCTTAGATAAGACACTACTTGAATATAAGATAAAACCTTAGAGTCAGATGTGGATGTGTTGCAGCCTTATAGGGCAGCAATGATATTGTCCGCACCAGTGACAGTGACGCTAGATGGGTCTGGCTCGATTGCAAGATGTGCAACCTTGCCATTATCAATAACAGCAGCAAACCGAGTCAAGCGTGCAGATCCAAGACCCACTTTGGCCAGGTCCAGCGCAAGACCTGTGGTGCGGCCAAGATCGCCATTGGCATCGCCCGCCATGATAATGCTGTTCTTGACGCCCATGCTCTTGCCCCAGGCAGACATGACAAAGAAATCATTGCCTGAGACGCAAACAATAAGATCGACACCCTTGGCCTTCAGCTCAGATGCCTTGGCCACAAACACAGGGAGATGCTGAGATGAGCATGTAGGAGTGAAAGCACCAGGGACACCAACAACAACAACTTTCTTGCCAGCAAAGTCTGTCTTAGTATTAAGGATTTGGGGTGCTGCGCAAGTATCAGGATTTGTCTCATCGTAGGGGATGTACTTGAGCTGAACCTCGGGAAAGACGTTGCCGACCTCGATAGCCATGGTTGCTTTTTGTTTCTGAAATTAGATAGTTACTAGCTACTTGGATAAAATATTCCACTTTGTTAGTTTGTGGAGAAGAGATAGAATACGACAGGGCTATTGCATATAGTGGCAGCAGCTTCGCTTTTACAATAGATATTCCGGATCGGGGGATGAAAACAGAAGAGATCGTTGGTGTGGGGGGGGGATCTGGCGTGTGACGTGTCCATCTTTTGTTGCTTAAAAATGCTCAGGCAAGTTGCAAGTGTCTCAAGCCATTGGTGAAATACAAAAGCGAATGCCGCCGATCTGTTACAGGATAATAAAAAAAGTTCAGATTTTTGTGTCATATTCGCATGGTTTATAATTGTCCTGGAGACTTGGTAACAAGCAGTTAATGATCCCCCTATTTTATGTTGATTTATACTTGGAAGTAGCTTGTCCACTAGAAACAAAAGAACCTAAAACTAGCTTATTCTAGGACATCCCTTGGAACCAATACTAGGTGAAATAAATAAATAGGCAACATCTAAAAACTTTCAGCCATGTTGTTGACATCTTGATTTGTATGAAAAAGAAGAAATGGACAAGCAGGATATCCTATTGTATAATTTGGTATAGAAATTTTGGAGGCATATTGATGCTTTTCTCTGGTTTAGACTACTTCAACTGTAGTCGGCTGTTATAAAATATCTTTGACTTTGTAGACGGCATTGATAATGTCACTTCTGGTTGATAAGTAACTCTACCACTGCTGCAATGGAAAATTGCAACTTCATCGACCATTGACTTTGCCTATTTTAATACAATACTTGGTAATAATGAAGCTGTTTTAGACTTCCTGCACAATCTATTCAGCCGGCGTAAAAGAAATAAGAATTCTGAAGCATACCTAGCGTGGAATTTCTGCGTCCCCTGCTGATCAGCCACAGCAAGCGGACCGAGATGCAGACTATATAAAAATAATATTTGGGATAGTTTCCAGTGCTTTAAACCTGGGACAAGAATGCTTGATTAAAGTCTTTTTAGACTTTGTTGAGAAAGAAATAGCAAAAAGCACGGCACACGTGCGGTAATTGACAGGATTAATATGTTGTATCCAACGACTCTAGCCATCCAGAACTTATCTTATCTGGAGAGGCAGTCGGTCAATATGCCTTGAGAACATTGTAAACATATTTTTTTTTTTTTCAAGAATAATCGTCTTACCACTGCGTTGGAAGCAAGGGATTTAACTTTATTGGTAGTATTGCCAGCGCCAATTTTCCGACGAATGAGAAAGAAAACGGAACCGATCAAAAGGTTAAAGGACATGCTGGTGGACTTCTACACTGGAAGGTTTATGTGGTGATTGGGACAAAATGATTGGCGCGTTGCTTCCAAGAAGAATTCGAAAATATCCAAACGCATGCGTTGAGTTTTGCTAACAGGGGACCAGGTGGCCTGTTGTTGAGCGCACGAGGACACCACTGCAGAGCTGTTTGGCTACCAGTTGCTTGATGCACAGGCTCTTCTAGAAAAAATTATATGAACATCTGTCGCACAAGCTTAAACTTTGGCTTATTGGGTTAATGCGTTTGTATCTGACATGCGCAAGAAATTATCTGTGAAAACTGCCTGGCATTTCAAGCATCCATGGAGCCATAAAGCTCTTATAAAAGCCTCTTATGGCGCACGGGATGGCTACGGCGACCAGGCACAACTTCACAGGATTTTTCTACACCAGCACATTTGTTCTGCACTGTCCCAGCCATTTAATTAGCTATGGAGGCATTTGATTTTACATGGATCTTTGCGCTGGGTATTGTAAGCTCGATATGTGATGCGTATGGTATTGGAGCCAATGATGTAGCAAATTCATTTGCAAGCAGCGTGTCGTCCGGCTCGCTCACAATGATACAGGCGTGTATAATCGCCTCGTTTACAGAGTTTTTGGGCGCGTTTTTGCTTGGGTCGTCCACAGCTGAGACCATCAAGGGCGGGATTCTCTCGGTTGAACGGTTTTCAGACCAACCGGAGCTGCTGATGCTTGGGATGCTTTGCGCTCTGGTGGGGTCGGCAACATGGGTCATCCTCGCATCAAGGTACGGAGTTCCCGTCAGCACCACGCACTCCATTGTTGGCGCCATAATTGGGGTAGGGATTTCAGCGTTTGGCGGCGGTGCCATCCAGTGGGGGTACTCTGGCGTTGCCAAGATTATCACGTCTTGGTTTGTGTCGCCTGTGGTGGCTGGCATCGTCACAGCAATCATCTACCTGCCTACACGCTACTTTGTGCTCGAGAGCCCAAACAGCCTCAACCGCGGAATCCGTGCAATTCCAATCTACTTCTTCTGCACCTCGCTCATCGGCGCCTTCTACATCATCTACAAGGGCGTGCCCGAGACTGACTCGGACAAGCTTCCTGTTGGCGCGATCGTCGGCATAAGCTTTGGGGTGGCTGCTGGCGTGACTGCCTTTTCCTGGTTCTTCTTTGTTCCGTGGCTCAAGCGCAGAGTAGTCGGCAAGGAGAACCTCCGCTGGTACCACCTGCTTATTATACACTTTGTCAAGCATCGCCCCATGCCGCCGCCTGAGGAGCCCAGTGCATTGCCCGAGGGTACTCGCGAGATGGAGAGCGGCTGCCGGCCTGAGCTCGAAGAAAAGTCTGATACACAAGTCCAGAAATGCGAGGATTGGGATCCCTCAGCCGAAGATTCGCAGAACGACAACTCCGTCAACAAGGAGCCATGGTACACCAAGCTGCTCAAGCTGCTCAAGCGCTATGCGCTACATGGCGTTACAAAAGACGTACGTAATTTAAACAACGACAAGATGACTGCTATCCACAACGCTGCAAAGAAGTTTGATGACGACACAGAGTACCTGTTCTCGTTTCTCCAGGTCATCACCGCCTGTCTCGCAAGCTTTGCCCACGGCAGCAACGATGTGGCCAATGCTGCAGGGCCAATTGCCTCTATTTATGACGTGTGGAAGACGGGAGTGGTTGATGTTACTGGAAAAAGCCCGGTGCCTTCTTGGGTTTTGGCCATGTCTGGCGGTGCCATCGTGCTTGGTCTGCTCACTCTTGGATACTGCGTAATGAGAAGACTGGGGAACGGTGTCACATATCTCTCGCCTAGCCGTGGGTTCTCTGCAGAGCTGGGGACCTCGCTCACCGTGCTCACAGCGTCGCAGATCGGACTGCCGGTCTCTACAACCCACTGCATAGTCGGAGCCGTAGCAGCCATTGGGCTGTGTAATGGAAACATCCGCGCTGTCAACTGGAAGACGTTGGGCTGGTGCTTCCTGTCGTGGATGATCACGCTTCCAGTAGTCGGCCTTATTGCTGGCCTGCTGTTTGCCTTTGGCAGCAATGCACCCAACAAGCTCATTTAAGATATCCTTTTCAAATACGAGCTTTTGTTTTTGTAAATAGAAATCGTATTGCAAACAAAATGCGACCAAGTATTGTGCTCTCGCAACCCAGATGATGCCAAACAGGCATGCAAATGGGCCACAAGTGGAGCACCAGGCTATACCGTTACAAGTCGTCGCGCACCATAAATCCAGGTCCAGGCGGAGGTGTAGTGAGAGTGGTCGGACCTCCAAGGGGCTCGCAATTATTTCGGCCACTGACAGGACCACAGGTGACATGCTTTCCAGCTTTCAGATCATCCAGCATCTTGACGGTAGCCTCGGGCGTAAGATCCTCAACATAATCATCGTTGACCGAGATCACTGGCGCGTTGACACACGCTCCAGCACACTCCACCTCCACCAGCGTAAATAGCTTATCCGGCGTAGTCTCACCCACTTTGATTCCAAGGTGCTTTTCTACAGTCTCCACAATCTTCGACGCCCCGCACAGCTCGCACGGCGTTGTTGTGCATACCTGCAACAGGTACTTTCCAACAGGGCTGCGATTAAACATTGTGTAAAACGTCGCAACCTCGTACACGCGCATTGGCGGCACTTCCAAAAACTTGGCCACGTAGTTCATAACTGAAATTGACGTCCATCCGTGCTGCTTTTGTGCCAAATGTAGCAGTGGAATCATTGCCGCCTTTTTGTACTGCGGCGGGTACTTTGCGAGAATCTTCTTAGCTTCCTCCTTATTTTTGGCGTTTAGCTCGAATGGAAGGCTGGGGTTGTTCTCTGGCGTGTCGCGGTGTACAAATATAGCCTCACTGCAAGCTGCTCCAGTACTACTAATCCGACGCAGGCTGATGTTCTGCGTTGCACTTGTGACGCGTGTGGCTGCGCTAATGACACCCACGGCTGGTCTTAGCCTTGCGAACATTGTCCCTTTTTGTTGTAATATAAAATATATGCGTTGGCGGATTCAACTAAGCATTCAGCATGCGACAGAGCCAAGCGCCAACCAATGCGATTACTTGTTGCAAGCAATATACAAGCACTATAAGTAGAAAAAAAAAATAGGACACTGGTATCGGCAAACAAAGATAAGGCATGCAGATGAAAGCCTCAATGCTAGTCTTCTGCAAATTCCTTTCCAGCTTCCCACCTTCAAATGTCGGCTCAAGCCATCACATTGTCACGTGCGGCTCACTGCTTCAACAAGACACGTAAGCACAAGAGTTCTGGTGCAGAACCTCCAAGTGAATTGCAAACACATACACTTTGTTCTCCACCATTACTCGATTTTCAGCACTTACACATTACCACCCTTTGACTGCATTATACGCACTGGTAGCCGCGCGCACAGAGTAACATTATAACCATGGTAAGTCGCGCCTTGTGTCTGCTATGGAACATCGACAGGCGCTTTTTCATTCCTTGCTAGTCTCGTTGTTTCCAACTGGAATCGGTTGTTCTAATGAACAGCCCTGCAGGCACCCTTGCCGTTTCTTGATTTCTGCTTTCTTGGAGTAGTCTATTATGCAGTTCAATGGCTCGGCCGTTGTCGCCATGATCGGGAAGGACTGTGTGGCGATTGCTGCTGACAAGCGCCTGGGCCAGCGCGCACTGACAGTCAGCACCGACTTTCAAAAGGTGTTCCCCATCACAGATCGCACGTACATTGGGCTTGCGGGTTTGGCCACCGATGTGAAGACCCTCCACGAGCGCTTCCGGATGCGCGTGAATCTCTACAAGCACCGTGAGGAAAGAACTATTGAGCCGAAGACCTTTTCACATCTGGTGTCGCATATGCTTTACGAACGTCGCTTTGGGCCCTATTTTGTAGAGCCAGTAATAGCTGGACTGGACAAGAACAACCAGCCCTTTATCTGCAACATGGACCTGATCGGGTGTATCAACTATGCGGACGACTTTGTGGTTGCTGGTACTGCTGATAACAACCTGTTTGGCATGTGTGAGTCTCTGTGGGAGCCTGATCTTGGACCCGACGAGCTCTTTGAGACCATCTCTCAATCCCTTCTTAATGCTGTGGACCGCGATGCAATGAGCGGATGGGGCGCGGTAGTCCACATAATCACACCCAACGGAGTCATTGAACGGGAGTTGAAAGGCCGCATGGATTAGCGAGCGAATGGGACAGACCACACAGGCATCTCATTTCATCTTTTGTCTCAGATCTCTTCTTGTTTGTTCGGGTAGGTTATAAATGGTAAATGTCGTCTATTTTTGCACACAAAAGAGTGCTATTGCATTGCACCCTGCAACTTTGAGATTAGCTTGCCGGTCTGTGCACGTCGACGTCCTTCCAGATACTTCATCATGTCCTCATACGAGCGCGGAATGACGCGGGTCACTGTGGCGCTAGGCGAGGAAAAGTTGAAATAAAAGGTGTTTGTGCGTTCTACGGTATCCGTGAGGTTGTCGATGACATCTACCGAAACTGCGACTTGAAAAGTTCCGTTTTCAGGTTCAGTATACACAACCTGGGATGTAAGTCGCAATATCGAGCCAATATTTACCGGCTTCTTGAATGAAAAGTCATCGAGAGAGACATATGATGGACGACTCTTTGTAAATACGGAGCCATTAGCAAAGGAAAGCTCGTGGGCCAAGCGCATCAGGTGGCCGCCAAAGATCTTATTGTGCACATTCCGCTCAGAAGGAAAGCAAATAGTCACCGACTCCATGACGGTCTTGTCCAGCCAAGTCATGTCGCTGGGCAAGCTTGTATGTGATCCGTACGTGTTTGACTGGTAATCTTTTGTGTCGAGCCACAGCTGGTGGATAACAAGCCGCTCCTCGGCATTGGGTGGTTGCTTGTAAAGGTTGGAGTCAGCAGTCTTTTTTTTGTGTTCTTTAATCTGCTCGGATATTTTCACTAGGCGACGTTGGCTCTCGTCTTCCAAAAGCAGCGGATTGACCTGCGACGATTTGCCAGTATATTTGTCACGCCCAACCATAGTAAAACGTGCAACAAGATTAGGCTCCTGCTCTGAAGGGTCTCCAGGCACAGGCACTGCTTGTATTTTAATGTAGATTTCCATTGAGCTGAACCCGACGTATGTGACAGTCCCAGCAAGTCGGTAGTTGCAATCAGGAGAAAGTCTTGATTTAAGATCAATACGATCTACCGATGCTGTCACAAATACGATGGGCGCAAGATTTCCGTCAGCATCCGAAGCATGCTTGTAAGCAACAGCGCCTGCCAGGCGATCCAGGTCCTCCAGCACTTTTCCTAGCCGAATGTCGCCGTAATAGTTGATATACTCCTCGCGCAGCGCAAGGTTGTCCTTGAACGGAAGGTAGGTCTCGGTAAAAGAGTCACTTATCTTCTTCAGCACTAGAGGCTGCTTGGCGCGGCTGGTATCAGATGCGTTTTCACTCGTGATCCGGTGGAGAAGCGACATATAGTCGGAGCTCTTACCTGGCATAACCGAGTACTTGTCCAGAATCTTCTGAGACTCAGCATATTGCTCAAGCATATGTTTATGTTCCTCTTCAAGCTGCTTTAGGTGGCTAGCATGCAGATCAGAGGCCTCCGTTGTTGGTGTCTTGTCCTGCTTACTGTTAACAGCTGTGGTCTTCATACCAAAGGCTGCTTTTCGGGTACGTGATGCATTAGCAGACCTATGGTTGCTGGTCTTGGTAATTATAGCCGCCGATGCAGGAAACGTGCTTTTGCTTATGGCGCGTCTTTGGAGTAAACATATCTGCTGCGCGTTGCAGATAGAGAAGGATATGTTGTTATGAAGAAGACGCCAGTGCATATCAGCGGCATAAAACACTCAGTAAATATATGCTGGTCTTTCAGCAATAGAAAAACAATGGTGCTATAAAGGCAGGCCCAAAGAAGAGAAGGCAACAATGTGGGTCTCGGGCTTTGTCCTCGACTGCTAGGAACATTAGGGTTGGGGGTGCTTTGGAGACTGGGGAAAGCGTAAACTGACTCCGATCATCCATTTGTGCATTTCGGCGCTCGGCCCCCTGCTGCGTGTGATCGGGAGTGCGGCTAGTTCTCGGTCCGACAATGGATCTCAGCCACACGGTACCCAACAAGCACTGGATGTCCACGACAGTCTACGACTTCTTTTTGTCCAAGCCATCTGTTATTGCCGGTGTTCTCGTCCAAGCGGTCATAAAGTAGTACAATCTCGTCGCCTTTATTAAGTGTGGTAGTCTCCGCAATTCGCCGTGCATTGATGAATGTGCCATTAGAGCTACATCATGCCATTGAAGAGTGTGCACATTAGTATGTCAAACCATATTGTCTCAGTAATCTCATACAAAGTAGTTTATAATAAAAGTTGTGTATTGGCTTGAGACCAGCACTTGTTGAAACTTACCTATGCCCTGAAACGTGCATTCTACCTTGACAAAGTTCAAAAACACAATGCATTTGACTTATATACTCATCGTCAATCCTGACAGTACAGGCTACATGTACCAACATATTTAATGGAATGACATAACCCATATCAGCACAACCTGAAACCATGGTAGCATATGTACCCAGTGTAGTGATTAATATATATATATGGTCATACTTACATGCACATCGGCCAAATGTCACTCGTGCATCTAGCAAATGCAGACGTGGAAAATCCTCGTTTAACACTGAAAGTACAGCCCACGGACGAGTAGATAAACTATTTACAGCATTTTCAAGCTATAGGAGATTTGAACCAGAACAATGTCAAAGACAGCCATTTTTCGATGTAAATAGTTAGAAACAAGACAGCTGATAATACACACAAAAACCCTCCGATAAAAATATTTGTTATATGGAAGCAGTGCCAGGAGAAGTAACATATTGCAATAAAAATACCTGTTACATACTTCGTCATTAGATGGATCCAGTAACATTTTGCCACCGACAGCATAAGCGTTCTACATTGACATACAAGGGATTCCGTTTAAGCACAATAGCGTGTATAAGTATGATATTGGTTAGTGGCACTCTAAATTTGTAGTACAGAAATAGTCTAGTACTGGCAGCAATAATAGTAGCCCTGTACTTACCTTTGCTCCATGAAATGGAAGATACGAAAGATGTGGCGATTGTACGGGTAATATAAGGAGAGGAGGTTGTGAATTAGATGTTAATGGATTAACTGCCAAATATTTGGCATTGCCTTTGTCATTGTCAGCTTTGTCTGCGCTGTTAGAAGTGCATGTTTCACGAGAAGCACAAATGCTACTAATACGTTCATTAGATTGCGCTAAAGTATTAGACGCATGCAAATTTTCTGCTTCAGAGTGCTTCTCACTGGTTAGCCAAACAACCTTCCACGGCTTGTCAAATACCTCAACACTAAACCGATAGCTTGGGTGCTCTGTTCTAGGGACATTAGACTGACCAATGCCCTGATTAGTAGAGTGCAGTGAAAATTCATATGGGGGTTTTAGAGTTAGTGTCTGACCATGGCCAACTGGATGATCTCCAATCCAACAGGGACAGCGCCCAGCGTTGCGCAGCTGGATACACGAGTCACGAAAGATAACCGTAAGTTGCTGTGAGGAGATCCTGGGGTCGAGAATCTGGATGTGGCATTTGCGACTCCTTCCGATGATTGTCTCCCCTCGGAATAAATCAACTGAAGTCGGATCAGCGAGCAGTGCTGGCTGGTGCAATTTATTGCGAACCATTAAAACTTTAAGCACACCCCAAACCTCGGCTGCCTTTCGGTGCGGGCCTGGAACACCATCAGCACTGGTCTGTGTCCAGGGGTGGTGAATAACAGCCTCTACTGTCAGCCGTTGCTCAGGATCCATATGAAGCATATCCATCAGCAGATCTTGCAAGTCTGCAGATAACCCCAAGTACTTTTCATTTGCCGCGTTCATCTTACAGGCTTTGAAATAGGTATCCAGCGAGACGCCCACTGCGCCGTCGTGAAGCATCATCTTTGAAAACGGGAAGCTGTTCATATGGAGAGCGTATAATACAACGCCCAGCGCCCATATATCAACGCCCTTATTGTAGGACATTGTTGAAGAGCTTCTGCATACAATTTCTGGCGCCAGGTAGCTTGGTGTGCCGCATATCGTACGCATCATGTCGCCATCACCAACTGCACGCGCCAGTCCAAAATCTGCTATCTTTACTGCAGATATGGTTCCATGAGACGTCACTTTGATCAGTATGTTATCCAACTTGATGTCTCGGTGCGTGATTCCGTTGGCGTGAAGATACTACAGTGTAATCAACAAAATATTAATTATCAGACGGCATATATTGCGAAAACATCAAGACGCTACTTGTGCAGTAATGTTGGGATATCTAAACATGTATACTATTAAAGTTACTTAAATACATACCCGCACTGCACTGCATAGTTGCTTGAATAGTGGCCGACAGCTGGCTTCGGTAAACGGACCCGTTTCAGAAAGATAAGTAAACAAGTCGCCACCTTCAAGATACTCCATAAATATGTGGATGCGATTCTTGTCAATGTGCAGTTCATGAAGTGGAACAATATTATCCTACACACAATAGCAGCAAGCGTCAAAGTGACAATAGGCAATAGATTATTAGATTGCCAGTATTGTTGTTTAAAACAGCAAAATCTAAAGATTGACATTGTATCAGTATATGTTATAATAAGAAACACTTACATGTCGAAGCTGCTTCATAATGTTGATCTCTCGTTCGAAAGCTTTAGTAATCCCTGCACTAAACAGGTGCTTCTTTTTGTTAATGACTTTGCATGCGCATGCTACTCCAGATTGCTTATGAATGGCAAGCCAAACCTTTGCAAAATTCCCAGAACCAATTTCGCGTTTAAAATCGTATGTCCGAAGCAACTCAGTGTCAAACTCCTATTGTAAGCCAGAGTTGTAAATAAGGAAATAATTTTAAACAACTCATACTCCATGGTTAGATAATACAAATTATATTATTGCAGTCGTTGTGCTCGATCACGATACATACAATTTTCCCTTTTGGCTGCGCATTAATGGCAGCAAACTCTATGCTGTATTCCAGGGCAATGTCCGAAGGCAACGCATCAATGGCACGCAGAAACCCCACGCGGTCATTATTGAGCAATAATGTACAGTTTCCGCGGCCAATAATACAATCATTTACGAATGTCCCATTGGTGCTACGCTTTAAAGTTCCAGTACCATATACAGATTAATAGCTTTGCACATTAAAATAGCGATTCAGAACAAGCAAGACAAAATGTACTGCAAATAAATATTACTGCGGATTATGTCATCTATACACAACCCTATACAACATACCTCGTATCCATTATGTAAAGACTTTGCCTCGTCGGATCTGATTCTGTCTCCATGTACAACCGACAGTGGTGGCCGCTAATGTAGTTACGGTCAAGTGAAATATCACACTCGCCAAATCTGCCAATGGTGTAGCCACCGGTCAGCAGGCGGTCGGTTTCCATAGCTAGCGGCTGTAGGTGAGGGTGTCTAGGAACAAGGCTTGCGAATACTCCTGGATTACATTTGTCCTCGTTTTCAGGGGGCTTTTGGGTCGCTTGTGTTGGCTGCGTCGGCTGCGTCGGCTGCGTTGGTTGCGTCGGCTGCGTTGGTTGCGTAAAGCTCCCAACAGAGCTTGCGTTTTCGTCGCTGCTATCACTCATGAATAGAAATTCGAAAGTAGGAATGGTTAATGAACAGAAGAAGAAAGTTGCAGAAGAGCTGCAGAACACACCCTTTTATTCAAGGGCGCTATTTTGGAGGAGCACATGGCACGCACCCGTAAGTACCTTGCGGATACCAACTTTGAGATTCTGGGATGTGTGCGGTGACGTACTTGCTTCACAGATTAGACTTTCGATTGTTGTGCATTTATTTGGCTTATCACTTGTTTTAATGAGACGATCTGGTTACGTCTGATCCAGGAACGTGGTCGCAGTTAATATGAAGGGACTAATAGACGCGGGTATTGTATTAAAACGGTGTGGGCAGCAGCGGAGTCTACAAGCGGGGTTACAGCCAAGATTGGCTTGGCGCACATTAAAGGTCTGGAGTAAAAATCAGAAACAGCCTGCTAAAACTAGCAGGGAAAAGCAGACAACCGATATACAGAAGGGCGATGAGCTGGACACTCTGGTTCCGTTTAAAGGGTACTTTGAGACAGCTCGCGAGATTCTAAGCGTGCCATCGACAACAGCGGATCCAAATATTCCATCGATACGAGTATCAGCTGAATACTGTGCAAAGCATTATAAACAGCCACCTAAAAATGTCACTATGCTGACGCGCGACTTTATCAGCGACTCGTTGTACAATCCCGCCTATGGATACTTTTCAAAGCAGGCATTAATTTTTTCTCCAAAGGAAGGCTACAACTTTGCGCAGTTTCGAGACTCGGCAGACTTTCTAAAGACCATGGGACAACAGTATGAGGACATTGAGCGCGAACTTGATGATGTAAGGAGCATCCCTCGCCAGCTGTGGCACACACCAACGGAGATCCTGAAGCCGTGGTATGGCTACTCTGTTGCACGGCATATTGTCAGACAGTACAAATCTGATAGAGATGCAGCCCTACATGCCGAACCGCTTACCATATACGAGATTGGAGGAGGCAATGGGACATTAATGATAAACATACTCGAGTATATTCGCGAGAATGAGCCAGAGGTTTATGGAGATATGGAGTACAATTTAATTGAAATCAGCCCCAAGCTGGCCAGACAGCAGCTGAGTCGACAGGCAACTAGCAAAACAGCACCACACACCAATGCAAAGATAATTAACAAATCAATATTTGATTGGAGCGAACGCGTAGACAGGACATGTTTTGTGGTTGCTATGGAGGTTATAGACAACTTTGCACACGATGTGGTACGGTACAATTATGACACAGGCGAACCCTACCAAGGAACAGTACGAGTGTATGATGATGGTGAGTTTGAAGAACTTTATGAAGGCATCAGCGATCCTCTTATCAGTGACTATTTACGGGTACGCTCTTCGCTGTCTAATCCCGGATATAATTCGCCAGCTCTCCCATCTTCAATGTATCGCAGAATCCGCGGGCAGTTACCGCTTGCTCCAAATCTGACAAAAGCAGAGTTTATTCCAACACATGCGTTCCTTTTGATGCAGGTGCTGGGTAGATTCTTCCCCCGTCATCGACTTGTGCTGAGTGATTTCTACAAGCTACCAGATACAATCCCAAATGCCGTTGACTCGCCGGTCGTTCAGACCCGGTTTAACGGAAACATGGTTCCCTGCGAAACGTATCTCGTGCAACCGGGGTGGTTTGATATATTCTTCCCAACAAACTTTGAGCTGCTGCTGCAAATGTACAACGTAGTGTGTCGGTCTACTGCAGATTCCAACCGGCTTGGAAAGGCGCGTGTGTGGTCTCAGCGCAAGTTTGCTCTGGAAAATGCGGATCTGGAAAAAACGTCGACTCGATCAGGAGAAAACCCGATGGTAGAATTCTACGAGAACAACAAGTTTTTTCTTTCGTAAGTTTATCAATTTGTTAAAATAGCTTAACAAACACAATGTGCCAAAATAGGGTAAATAGAGTTATTTAAAGCTTTTGGTAGCAGCAAGTACATAAATATTAAAAATAAAAAAAAAAAAGGCGAAATCTACAACAGCCTACTTCAAGTTGGCGAGCATGATTTCTGGATGTTCAAGAAGGCTTTTATAGAACACAGCAAACCGAGCCATGGTCGCGCCGTCGACTACGCGGTGGTCTGCAGACCAGCTTGCTACGAGTATGTGTTTGGGGACAACCTTTTCTACAGGCAATCCATCTACAACAGTAGTTTCAAAGCGCGGCAGACGTTGAATTTTCCCAATAGCGCCGATACACACCTCCGAATCGACCAAGACAGGACTGAGATATGTGCCTCCAATCATACCTACGTTGGACAGCGTAAAAGTACCGTCCTTCATATCAGCGGATGTAATTGCACCTCTTTTCCCTTTGCTTGTTAGCTCTACGAGCTCTGCAGAGATGTCCATCAGCGACTTGGTCTGGACGTTCTTGATACACGGCACAATGAGACCGCCAGCTGTGTCCATGGCCACTCCAATATTATGAGCTGCTCTGAACAGCAGTTTTGGTTGGGCATTGGGATCGGTGACGACCCTGGCATTCAATATTGGGTACTTTGTCAATGCCAGTGATGCTGCCTTGACAAAAAAGGGCATATATGTCATTTTGGAGCTCTCCAGACCAGGCTGCGTATGTAGGTAGTCATTTATACGCTGCCGTGCTTGCATAAGCGAATCAATTTCAATCTCGTCCTTGAATCTAAAGTGTGGAATACTCAGAGAATCCGTCATACTCTTAAACATAACCCGCTGGATCGGTGACAGTGGCGCCAGACGATCCTCACCCGTCACAATTGCCGATGAGCTTGACAGCAGGATTTGTGAAGCAGAGCTACTGCCATTCGCCTGGACAAATGGCTGCTCCATATCTGTAACTTTCTCTTTAGAAGCTTCTGCTGTACCTGGTGCACCAAGCGCGCGATGCTCTATAAATCGGTATACATCTTCCTTGAGTACCCTACCAGCCTTTCCCGACCCTTTAACGTAGCAAAGCTCGACGCTATTTTCGCGAGCAACGCGGCGCACAGCGGGGGTGGCATACACCACATCTCCATTGCGGGTAGTTGTATAGTCTGGTTGTGGTGGAATGGAATTTCTGGAAGTAGAGTCCATTGCTGTGTTTGTGGCGGGCGGCTCGTGGGGTGGCGGTGGCGGCGGCGGCTTCTGTTGGTTGCTCGAGTCTTCTACCTCGATATCCACAATTGGCTTGCCAACCAGTGCGACATCGTTTTCCTGGTAGTAGAGCCGCTTTACGACGCCTTCGTAGCGGGATGTGATTTCGACAGTTGCCTTGTCCGAAGCAACCTCGCAGATTTTGTCAAACTCGCAGACTTTGTCGCCCGGCTTGACAAACCATTGGATAACCTCGCACTCTGTGATGCCCTCGCCAATATCAGCTAGCATGTAAGGAACCACCTTGGACAGAACAGCGTTTGTCCTTAATGCGCGCCGCCCACTCCCATCCAAAAAAGGACTGTGCTTCCGACCAGCATCAAAGATAACTGCTGCAGGCGGCATATGCACGTGGAGACGTTGTTTTGTTGCATTTGCAACTAAGAAAGCATATGCGCTCGCCCCACGAAATGTCCTCTGGATGCAGGTTCGAGCGGATATCATTTAAGATAACGGGAAAAGAGAAGTGTGTTGCAGTTTGTACGCGTTATTTGCAAAAAAGAAGTGCTTATGTGGAGAAGAGCTGTGTTTCTGGCAGTCATGTTGCAGAAGACTTGACGTGTGCCTCTTTACATGCCCGTGAAGCGACATCTAAGCTAATGATGGATCGTGGGCCGTGGGAAAGTTTGTCGGGCCAGCGCTTGAGTGCCTCCGATCCAGTGCGCCAAATCAGAGGTCAGCCGGACGCTGGCCATTGCCACCAGCAGCTGCAACCCCCTCCTCTGTTAAAATTTTATGGCACCAGCCTACCTCGGGAAACTCTAGATGCCCACTATCTGCCGCCTGACAGGTTCGAGGACTTTGTACTTTGCTGCCAGTCAAGTGCAGGCTGAATTCGAAGATAGATATTTATTACTACAAGTTGGTAAACTAGTGCTTGGCTTTGGTGTCTGCAAAGTGGTCGTACACAAGATAGACTGCAAAAAGACCTGTAGCTATACCAAAGCCAGGAAACATGCCCTTGAGCTGGCTCATCTTTGAAAACGACGGATGCATGCGCCAGGAATCGCGCCTCGCCCACGGGTCTTTGAGCTTCGTATGCTTCGCTTTCTCGACAAGCTTAATTGGGTCGACCATGGCTCGGAGATTTCCACCCTTGTGTATACGGATTCCTGTGCAAGGCTGGTTTATAGAGCTATTAAGTAAATCGGGGCTGTCAGTAGAGGTATAACAGTGGCAAATTTGTTGTAACAACCAGTGTGCAATTCAAAGGCAGCAGAGAAAGCAAAGATATGATATGCACTGCCCTTAATTGGTGATTTGATTTTAGTCTATTGGATTACTACAAAAGTATTAGCGTTGGCGTAATATTATTTTGGCAGAAGTTGGTATAGCGGGTTTGCGCCATTCGGGCAGTGTATTTGCGTTGTGTGTGTGTGGGGGGTGTTGTTTGTGCACGGTCGGAGAAGTCATTGGCAGTGGAAAAGAATGAAACGGTAGAAAAACATTGCGTATTAGTAGCAGTTGTACATCAATAAATAAATACATCCACAACATATCATCCATTTAATTCACAAGTACTCGCGCTTTAGCAGCAGCACAACATAGAAAGCTTACCTCGAAAGTATCGTGTTCAGCTAGAGTTTTTTTTATTTATTTATTTATTTATTTTGCAAAGTCCAACATATGAAAATGATTTCTTCATGTGGACTGTTGTTCTGGTATTTGCTATTGGAATGACATCTATCTTCAAGCATGTCGATATCTGGCAAGGATTGCATAATTTGCATAAATGTGGGTGTGTGCTGTTCATGTATTGTTAGTATTTTTATAGAAATTATATAGAAACTATATCAACTATCTACTTTTATTTAAAGAGTATGATGTAGTAAATGTATTATTATGTGATATTCAGTTTGTATTTGTCGGGTGTCTTGTCCTGTGGATGGATAAGATGTCTTTTGCTGGCTGTGTATTGAGACGAGAGAAGCATATGGATTAGTTACTATTGTCTACCAAGTAAATCAAATGAAAGCAATTATCGCAGATGTTGATGCTCCATGGGCTGTCACTGCTGGTGCTGTTGACTGCGATTGCTACCCATGTTTCGGGACATGGGTACTTGCCATTGGCTGCTTCCTACTCCACTGCCAACACCAACGCAAAACCACACTGCCAATGACCCCTACAACCATGCGCAAACAACGCCTCCACCACCTGCAACGCAAACACATTACATAATTGGCCGAAACCCGCTATACCAACTCCTGCTAAAATAATTTTCCTTAACTCTAATATTTTTGCAAAATGCAGTATGCAAAGAAGCAAAGTCTGGTTCCGCAAAGAGGAGATGGAAAGCGGAGGGGACGATCAGTGTGGCAGACGGAGGTGGAGACGGTTAGCTGCTGGCGGTGCAGCCAATCAGTGCCGGACATTGAAAAAAAAAAAAGATAGCGCCATTGCAAGAGCAAAGTACCCTTTCGGAGCAGGATACACACTGGTTTTAGATTAAAGTGGCATGGTAGAGCGTCTAGCAAAAAAAAATAGCAGGTAGAAAGAATTTGCAGAGACCACTGGCAGAGAGGTTCTGAGGCGCGTGGTGAGCTTGCCAGCACAGCCAGCCCAGTCAGTCTCACAGGGCTGGGTGGGCCAGCTGCCAGGGCTTCCAGGAAAGTGCAAGCCCAATTGTTCTTGTCGGAATATTCTGCCTAGAACATTCAGTTGTTGAGAGGCCGTGGTTGGGCATGACTGGCTTGGACAACGCGCGCCTCGCTTGTGTACATTCGAGGCGGCTCTCACGTGGCCCGGCGTGAGTGATGGACAAGGAGAACCTCATCCCCACGCCAGTTGTGAGTTTCCCTGCGCGGCATATACTTTTGGCGGATGCATACATGATACCTTCTGTTCTTTTCCTCAACCCACCCACCAACTTCTTTTTTCCCCTCCTAATTTCGAGGTTACGCTGCTTGGCTTCCAGAAGTCTTCTTTTCAAATTCTTTTCTTTGCCTCTTTCTGCAGCACTCCTGTACACTCTACTACTTTGCAGCTACAACGCGCGTATTCCCAAACAGCACACAACGGTCGCCTGCAAATTTAGGCACGTCTGTCTCTGCACTTTATGTTTTGCGAAGCCAGCAGCCTGAAGTGCTAGTCATATACACATTTACACCGCTTATTATGAACATCAACAATAACAACAATAACAGTGACGCCACTACAAGCGGGAGTTTGCAGAGCCTGCACGAGTCACTTGCAGGTGGGTCGAGTTTTGGTCAGGGGCGACCTATTCCGCTGTCACCAGACGTCACGCCAGCAGGGGCGCTAGATCCCTGTCAACAGCTGCTAGTGGATGCGTCAGACCAGTACTTGAAGCCGATCGCGCGCAGTACAACACCGTCGTCGATGGAGAGTCGCCGGTCATCCGTTTCATCTAGTGGAAGCAAGCTGGGGAACACGTTTATCAGCAAGCTACACGAGATGGTCAACGACAGCCAGTACCAGCACCTGATATCATGGAACTTTTCGGGCACGTCCTTTGTGGTCTGCAATATTATGGAGTTCTCGCGCGAGCTGCTGCCCAAGCACTTTAAACACAACAACTTTTCAAGTTTTGTGCGGCAACTGAACATGTACGGGTTCCACAAAGTCAACAAGTCACCCCGAGGACACCGTACAATGGCAGAAAATCAGATCTGGGAGTTCTCGCATCCAAAGTTTATTCGCGACCGACCCGACCTGCTCGACCAAATCAAGCGCAAGACTATGGAGTCCGAGTCGCTGCGACGAGAGGCCGGCGACTTACATGCCAATTTTGTTATGTTGCAGGTCTCGCACACCGATCTTGTCAAGCGCGTGCACCATTTGCAGGAGAATCTCTCTGAGGTCGTTCGAGAGCTCGTAGAAACGCGCAAAAAACAGGCCACGCAAGAGAGCATCATCCGCCAGCTGTTGCAGGCTCTTAAGCAGAATAATACCAGCATCAGCATACCGCCCGAACTCGACATTGAATCTGCCATTGCCTCGCAGTCTACACGTCCGTCCATATTTATCTCCGACCACGACACAAACTCGTTGCTGCACCCCGAGCTTGGTTATTCGGCCTCCATGTCGAACCTGAGCACGCAGCTCCAGCTGGGCTCTGGTTTTATGGGCACTGTGTCTGCCTCTCCCTCGCCTACAAGTCCAATCTCATCCATTGGGCAGATTGGCGCTGCGCTGCACCAGTCCACCTCCAACCAGCCGTTGAGTCTCAGCCCTAACATACATCAGCCTTCCTCTCCACAGCATCTGCCACACTCGCACCCGGGCTCCGCCTCGCACCACCAGACTCTGCGTGCTGCCTTGGCGAGCGGCGACAGCCTGGGCGTTTACGGTCGCTCTATCTCCGTGTCGCAAAGTCCATCGCTATATTCTGCCGGTGTAAGCAACAGCCTTTCTACAAGAAGCCTTAGCTCAAACGATATGAAGGACATGTACAATCGCTGACCAAAACTCTGCCTGCACTGGCACAGCTGCCCCATCCATGGCCATTGTTCCTTTGCTCTTTAAGACCACTATATCGCCCACATACATGTCTGTCGTCTGCCGCCAGTTTGCGCATGGTGTTGGCCTGTCTTTTTCGAAACAATGCGGATGGCAAGTACGCCAATACACGTTACTAATTACTGGCGAGGCTCAATATATTCTATATATACATCAAAAACAAAATCCCAGCCCTGTTGACGTGGCTGATTAAGTAAAGTGTGACATTGCGCTGTTGGTTATTGATGAAATACTGGGGGCATCTCAAAGGCCTGAACCTCCAGAAATGCAATGTTGCCAGGTTCGCTTGCACCTAGTATGGTGGGTACTTTGTGTTTGGCTCGTGTCAGCATGTACAGTTCGCGCGCTGTAGGAAACCTCTGGCTTGTACTATATTGTAAGAATGCAGCGATCATAGACCACGAATAAGTACAGCAGTGTATAAATGAAGCGCAGTGAATGGTTTATAGATCTAGGATTTAGTAGGTGAGCAAAAAAGCTGTCCAGTTCTACACCATCAGCAACATGTGCTCGCTCTTTATTAAACTTACTGCTTTACAGCCATGTGGTACTCTGGTGGCAGTGGGCTCTTCTTTTTATATGGATGGTTCGGCTTATAAACATGGTACACATTGTCCATATTATCTTTGCGTTCGAATGAATCATCCGCCTGACTGAGATCATAGCCGCTGCAAGGAAAAGCAGTGTAGGGCGAATTATACACCAGTCCTCGGAAGACATTGCCTATTTCATAGAAAATGACAAAGTTAGTAAAATGCAATACATATTAGAGCCAAGACGCCATGGCACGAATAAGTATAAACTCACCATACGAGAACGCAGGCAGCGGCAACAAGCGATGTGGATGCTGCTGCTGTCGGTGTGTCCTCTCCGACTTTAATACGCCTTCAGCGACATCTTGGAGGCCTTTTTGACAGACAACATATCCAAGCCTTCGCAAGTAGGCATATCCTCGATACAAATCCATATCAAGCCCAGTATCACCTAAAGCATGTGTCCACACATTCAGTCCATCAAGCCTATGCTCTTGCGCTTGCTCATCATAGTAATACATTATCAGAGATCCACGCTCAAAGAATAGCAACCACTCTTCCGGTTGGAGATACAATATACCGCCGATTGTTTGTCCAAATGTCCGCGAAATAACGTTGAGTGGCCTGTCTACAGCAGCCAGTGTCTGTCCAATTTGAGATCGCGCAACACACGTCCTTCGACTTTTCTTTGGCGGAACATTAAGCATGCGGTAGTATGCAAACAATAGAGTATCGATGCGTCGACGTTCATCTTCGCCTTCTTGGGGTAGATAAATCTTTCCCGGAATACCACATGTCGTATCTGAGATGGAATTTGCGGCACCATCGCCTACATCGGTCATGAATAGTGCCAGGCCAGCATGATCATCATCATCAAATGCATCGTTCATCTATTGATATTCAAGCAACAATGACGTGTGGCTTGAACTGGCGAAAGTACTACTAATATAGAAGATATAGAGGCGATGTAGGGGGATTATATCTGAAGACCGTTGATATGCATCTTTATTTTCCCCAATATTACTTGTGTTTATGTTCTAACCCTGGAGAGTTTATGAGAACGTGACAACTATCAATGCTCCTTGTGGGAGGGGAGGTGTAGATCACATGCAGACAAATTTTATAAAAAAAAAATTTTTTTTTTTTTTTCTAGTGTTTGATTACCTCATACGAACACCAAAGGAAACGTGGGTTCTGACAAGTTCAGTCCGAGTTGTTCTGTGTCAGCTTCTTTAATATCATATTCAGCAACAGTCATGTCGACTATATCGTATTCAGAGTCTGGATTGGACAGCCAGGATGAGCGTTGGGACGACTGGGAGGGCGACGAGATGATGACGCCTATGAAGTGCCTTTTCTGCTCTGAGACCTTCCAGAACCCGACCACTCTGTTCAGTCATGTTAAAATGACACATGGGTTTGACTTTATGAAGACCCGATCGGAGCTGGGACTGGATTTCTACCAGAGTATGCGGGTAGTCAACTATATTCGCATGATGGGGCTCAGCGATCCAAAGTTTGGAAGCGTATCGAGTTTCTCGATTGACGGCAGCGAGACGTTTCTAAACGACGATGAATTCTTAAAACCTGCAATTCCAGAGGACAGTCTTCTGTACGCCCTCGATGAGCTTGATCTCGACGACGACGACGAGAATGCCTCGACTACGAGCAGCCATGCTGATAACACAACTACTGCAACAAAGAGTGCACAAGTCATTCCTGCCAAGGATGCAAGGGAGACCGAACTAATGGCACGCATCCAGGCACTGGAGCAGCAGGTCGGCATGCGTGAGCGCGAAATAAAGTTTATTGCAGAGCAGTTTGAGGATTACAAAGCACTGGTCAAGCGCCAGTTCTTCGATAGTATGGACACAGCATCAGATACTAATACCGAGGCCGAATTTACAAAGGCCGTTGGCGGAGCGTCGGACTACTATTTTAATTCCTACGCTGGCAACGACATCCACATGCAGATGCTTCAGGACAAGGTGCGCACGGAAGGGTATCGCGACTTTATCTACGACAACAAAGACATATTTAAAGGTAAAGTAGTATTGGACGTGGGATGTGGGACAGGCATCCTGTCGATGTTTGCAGCGCGTGCCGGGGCGGCCAAAGTGTTTGCGGTAGACAACTCTGAGATTATCCACAAGGCGCAGGCAAACGTAATTGAGAACAAGTTGGACGGAGTGATTACGCTTGTCAAGGGCAAGATTGAAGAGCTGGAACTTCCAGTGGAAAAGGTGGATATTATTATTTCAGAGTGGATGGGATATTTTCTGCTTTTTGAGGCCATGCTCGACTCTGTGCTTGTTGCACGCGACCGCTACTTGGCACCCGGCGGCCTACTGGCGCCCAGTGCGTCCTACATTTACCTAACTGCGATCAGCGACGAAGATTACCTAAACGACAAGGTCAATTACTGGAACAACGTTTATGGGTTCCAAATGTCGGCAATGAAGCCTAGTGTGACGATAAAAGAGGCCGACGTTGATGTTGTGTCCTCTGCGTCGGTAGTAGCGTCCCGAGCACTTGTTGCTGAGATTGATCACGGATCTGCCACGCCAGCAATGCTGGATTTCTCTAGTCCATTTGTTCTCACAGCTACCAGCGATGCCACTATACACGCATTTGCCGGGTACTTTGACGTGGCATTTTCTCGAAACCAGGCAAACCCCGGGCCCAGCTGCGAGGACTTGAACAGCCCCGCTTATGAGAATGCTGACAATCGCTCACCGGGTGGACCAGCCATTGGTCCAAAATCTACAGCAAAGGCGCTATGGAAGCAGCCCGAGAGCAGCATGGGCGGGTTTACAACTGGGCCGCATGGTACACCGACACACTGGAGGCAGACCATATTCGTGCTTCGTGATCCTATCAAAGCAGCAAAAGGCGACGAGGTGCACGGGCAGATCAGCTGCAAGAAGAACGCAGAGAACCCGCGTGAGTTGGATCTGGAAATCACATATTCACACATTCCACTGGGCACTAGCAACCAGACCAGCCCAGCAGGGGAGACTGTGAAGATCTGTGAACGATACCAGCTTCGTTGATATACGCACTGAAAATTATTTTTCTACTTTTTTTTTTTTTTTTTTTTACAGAGCTCAATTAGACGAATAAATGAACAACCCAACATACCAGTTTTAATAAAGTCGCTGTGATAAACGAGGCCTCTAAACTACCACCTGCGCTTAAGTGTTTGTTCAACACATGTTTTGAACGATTGAAATTGGGCTTGACAGGCATGCTTGCTGATGGACTCCAGGTTTGCTGACACACATTTGCCATATGCGGTTGCTTCAGTTGCACAGTTGGACAGACCCTTTTCAAGCGTAAGCACCAGGCGTCGCGCCTTGCCTGTGTGCTGTGAGGAAGGCATTACGCTGGTTACAATTACTTTCCTTTCAAAAAGGCAAAGGTAAAGTTGAAAGTGAAGACAAAAAAAAAAAAAGCAACTGGATAAATGCAAAGTTTGGGCAGAGACTCAAACAACAAAATAGTTCCAACGCAGCTCAGTGGGGCTTCCTGTCACGTCTTATCTTCCCAACTCTTTATTTTTATTTGCGTGTGAAGACAAATGCTCTCAAACCTACGACGGCCTTGGCGACTATCGTGGTGTCGTAAAATAAATGCACAGATATTTAGAAGCAGCAGCAGTGCTGTCGAGCGACCTGCAGATATGGAACCAACAGGGCCAGTCCGAGTTAGATTCGCACCTAGTCCAACTGGTCTGCTGCACCTGGGTGGGCTGCGCACTGCACTGTTCAACTACCTGCTTGCCAGACGATACGGCGGATCGTTTATACTGCGGATCGAAGACACAGATCAGAAGCGACTTGTGGAAGGAGCAACAGAAGACATTATACGGACCCTGGAATGGGCAGGGCTGAGATTTGACAAAGGGCCTGGCAAAGGTGATAGCTCTGAAAGCTACTTCCAATCGCAGCGTGGCGACATATATCGCTGCCACGCTGCTGAACTTGTTAAAACCGGGGCGGCTTACCGGTGCTTCTGCAGCGCACAGCGCCTGGAATCACTTCGTGCAGATGCAGTGTCGCAGGGAAAGACGCCAATGTACGACCGACACTGCGTCCATCTGTCTCAGCGACAGATCGATGAGAAACTGCGTCTGGGCGAGCCGTTCACAACACGACTCTTGGCACCCAATCCAGCAGATCCGAATACCGTGGAAGTCTCTCGGTTCAACGACATTGTACATGGCAGTATGCATTTCCGTGGCCCGGCAGGATTTGACGATGCAGTGCTACTGAAAAGCGATGGGCTGCCAACTTACCATCTGGCGAACGTCGTGGATGATCATCTTATGGGCATAACGCACGTCCTTCGCGGCGAAGAATGGCTAATGTCGACGCCCAAACACAGAGCGCTTTTTAGAGCATTTGGTTGGCCGATCCCGCAGTATGCTCATCTGCCGCTGCTGATGAACACTGACGGCACAAAGCTTTCAAAACGCAACCGCGACGGTCCAGTCCAGAGATACGTCGAGGATGGATATCTGCCGTCTGCGCTGGTGAATTACGCAGCGCTGTTAGGATGGCATGCAGGAGGCTCGCAGGAAGTTTTTTCACTGGCAGAGCTGGAGAGTGCGTTCTCGCTTGGTGGTCTCGGGCGCAGCAAATCAACTGTATCGCGAGACCGGCTGGATTGGCTGAATCGCCAGCATATGCGCTTGGAAATTAACGACCCACAGCGCTCTTATGTACTGGCGCGACAGGCGCAAGCTGAACTTTTTCGGGATGTTGGCGCTGAGGCAGCAGCTGTCGGTGTTGATGCGGTCAGGCATGCTCTGGTGCTGGCATCAGATCGGCTGACATTTACAAAAGATCTGTACAGCTCGGTTCCATTCCTGTTTACCGATCCAGATCTCCATGCACCGTTAGCGGAGAAACTTGTGAATAAAGTTCCAGAAGACAGCCGCCGCGCAATTATCCGGGCTGCGGTGACAGTTTTCCAGGACAGGGATAGCAATGCAATTGACAGTTCTGCGCGCTGGGCTGACTTTGCCAAAGAAGTTGCCAGCTCTGCTCAGGTGCCAGTAAAACACGCGATGATGATGCTGCGGTACGCACTCACTGGTCAACACAGCGGACCACAGATACACGCGCTGATGGATGCCCTGCCTAAGGAGTCTATCAGACGAAGGTTATCTAAAGCTGCTGCTCTTTTAGGCTCCGCTCATCCACCTTAAAGACTAAATAACCCCCCCCCCAGACCGCTTAGCTGGGCGGTCTAAGTTTCTAATTAGATATTTTGTAGTGGTATTAGTATATTTTTTATTCCTACAATTTTCTGAGCCAACTGTTAGTTGCTGCTGTTGTCAGCTACAGAATGATATGTATTAGATTTTCATTTTCTTGATGGTGGAATTATCCGCAAAAATCCAGCCCAGCACCTTCAATAAGCACAAAGTCAACGCAATAAGAGGAAGTGGATGGCGCTGCTGTGGAGTTTTGAACCGGTGATTCAAGCAGCTTTGCTACAACTTCGGTATGCTTTGCTTTAAGATTGTTTAACTGCTGGCAAGTGCCGCTGGTACTTTTATCCGCATCATTGCCACTATTGGCATTTAGCAGCAAGGATAGACGGCCTGCAAGCGCAACGATTACAGCACTGTAAGAGAGGCAGCAAGTTGAACGTATGCGCAGGGCAATGTGGTCTCGCTCTGGAACGCACATTACAAATACTGGCGTGCTCTTCTGAGTAATCCCACCAAGAATGCAGAATTCCGCAGCGTAACTGCTGATCATGATTGCTGCAAGATTATTGCGAGCCTTTGGTGGTAGATTCTCGAACAAAAGCACAGACAAAAGCTGACGTGCCTGTGCTGCCAGATCACTCGAGTTTGCTTGACTGCCGGTCGTTGAATCGGGTAGTCGCACCCATATTTCGCACAAGCATGGGATATCTGTTTCAATTGCCTCCGTGGAACCGGCACAGTGGCTCGACGATCTGTCGCAAGGGGCAATAGCGTCTAACGTGTCGATGTGGTGGCGAGATATGCATGTGGTCGATACAGGTGTAGTAACAAATGCAGGGACTTTGTAGCAGGGATCAAATTCCAGTGACAGCTCTGCAGTCCACTCGTCATAAAGAGTCGGAGGCTGGTAGCGGAAAAGGCTATATGGACAACACATAAAATACCTGTAACTTGGTGGTTCACGCTCGGCCAATCAGTCAATGTCGTTCTGCAAACAAATAGTTGTATAGAAGCTGGTGTATGAGTGGTTGTACGTACCTGTCTGAGCTGTGGTGCTCAGCACACGCTGTCATCTCAAGCAACTGCTTGGATGCGGTCGATTCCAGCCGAGCTCTGCCTACTTTCAAAATTTACCCGCACGCCCAGTGTAAGGACATTCAGCACTAACCACTGCAATTTTAATTTCCACATCATTTCGGTGGCGCATCGGTAGGAATGCAATACCACTGTTATTCTTACCCACCCATCCTTCGCCCAGCCGTAGGTTGTGCAACACAATGCATATGTCGCCCGTATCTGAGATAAAGACTGTGCTGCGCAGAAATGTACGCAATTCGCTTCGCTTCAGACGCTGCAGCACCACTGCCAAGTGCACGTCCTGCAGATATGCCAGTGCATCCTACTCAGTGAAATCCCAAATATGCAGCCGATAAGTGAACATACGGTGCGCATGGAAGGCCCTGCTGGGCATTGTGCTATTACAAAAGTGGTTAGCCTTACTCTGTCTCTGGCCTTTTCGGCCTCAAGGCGTTCCTGGCTAGTGACAATGTCGAGCAGTTGTCTACATGTGATAGGCAATGCGGCACGTTAGGATTTATTATGCAGGACGCAGGAATCAAAGCAGGACAGCGTGCTGAGAGGAAGTGTACTTGCCTGCGTGCCTCGCCAGAGGTGGGCATCCTAAAGCAGATAAAGGACGTCGTCGGCGCAGATCAGGGGGGATAGCCAAGTAGAATGTGGTGGGTCCCAGTTTCGAGCCGTGTAGAGTTGCTTCAGAGAGCGCATGCGCACACAATCAGCGGCCATTTTGGGTGCCCAGCCACACGTGTGGGATTATGACGGTTGGGAACTTGCTGATAACACCGCGAAATTGCGCATATCACAGCAGCGGTACGCTCTGGCCCTTTTCCCTTCTTTGTTATTCTTTCTTCGTCATATTTTCCTCTACTTAGCGACCCAGACCAGCCCTGCCCGCGCTGTCTGCCACACGCTCCCCCCTCCCCACTACAATGAAGATTATCGACAAAATTAACAAGGCACTCGAGGACGATCGATGCTTTTGGTCTTTCGAGTACTTCCCGCCCAGGACGCAGCAGGGCGTGATGAACCTGTACGACCGCATCGAACGCATGTGCTCGCTGGGGCCCTTGTTCATTGACGTGACGTGGCGGTGGGGCGGCAAGTCATCAGACCTGACACTCGAGCTGTGTGCCAACTCGCAGACCGTCTACGGCGTCGAGGCCAACATGCACATGACTTGCACCAACACAAACTTCAGTCTGATAGAAAGCGCACTGGCCAAGGCCAAAGAGCAGGGCGTCCAGAACATCCTTGCACTGCGCGGGGACTTGCCTGACGGCACTGTGGAGTTTGATCCCAATGTGGGCGAATTCAAGTATGCGACGGATCTGGTGCGGTACATCCGCAGCACCTACGGCGACTACTTTTGCATAGCGGTTGCAGGTTATCCTGAGGGGTGTCTCGGGCCGGAGGACGTTGACCGAGACATTGAGTTCCTCAAGGCCAAGCAGGACGCAGGCGCGGACCTCGTTGTGACTCAGTTGTTCTACGATGTTGATAACTTTCTCGCATGGGTAGACAAGTGCCGAGAGGCAGGGATTACGATGCCAATTCTGCCTGGTATTATGCCTATCCAGAACTACGGTGGGTTTAAGCGCATGACAGATCTGTGCCGGGTCAAGGTTCCGCAGGAGATCTGGGAGCGTCTGGAGCCCATCAAGGACGACGACCAGGCTGTCAAGGACTACGGGATCGGCGTTGCAGTAGAGATGATCGACAAGATGCGGGCAGCGGGTGTGCGCGGTTTCCACTTTTACACAATCAATCTGGAACGGTCCACGCGCATGGTTCTGGAGCGACTTGGTTTTGTGCCGACGGTCAGCGAAGTACGGCCGCTGCCGTGGAGCCCGTCGCTGTCGGAAAAGCGCGCCCGCGAGAACGTGCGCCCGATATTCTGGCGCAACCACGCGCGCAGCTATATCAAGCGCACAGAGCTGTGGGACGAGTTTCCGAATGGGCGCTGGGGCGATGCGCGCTCGCCCGCGTATGGCGAGCTGGTGCATGAGGTGCAGGTGCGGCTGGCGCCTGCGCAGGCCGAACGCAAGTGGGGTACGCCAGAGTCAGTTGACGACGTCAAGGCGCTCTTTGTGCGCTACTGCCGCGGCAAGCTGGACTCGCTGCCCTGGAGCGACACCCCGCTGCAGTCCGAGTCGGGCGTCATTGAGGACTGTCTGGCCCAGATCAACGCCCGCGGGTTTCTGACTATCAACAGCCAGCCCGCCTGCAACGGAGCGCCGTCCAGCGACAAGATCCACGGGTGGGGCCCGCCGAACGGCTTTGTCTACAAGAAAGCATATCTCGAGTTTTTTGTAGCTCCCGCCACCATGCAGGGCCTGCTGGCGCGCCTGGATGCCGAGCCCTCGGTCACCTACCACGCTGTCAGCAAGTGCGGCGACCTGATCACCAACTGCGCTGAGGATAGCCCCAATGCTGTGACGTGGGGCGTCTTCCCCGGCAAGGAGATCCTGCAGCCCACTATTGTTGAGCGTGTCAGCTTTCTAGCGTGGAAGGACGAGGCGTTCGATTTCTGGAACGCCTGGTCCAGGGTCTACGCTCGGGACAGTCCCTCTGCAGAGCTGCTGCGCGGCATCTGCGATCAATGGTATCTTGTCAACGTCGTCGAAAACAACTTCCAAAAGCCCAGCGAGTCCATATTCAGTCTCTTCGACGGGCTTGGCCAGGCGCTGTCCAATGGCGTGCCAGCGCCGCAGATCGAGCAGCAGCAGCAGCAGCAGTAGCCGAACATGTTCGCCTTTATGGAGCGGAAAAACTGGACATGTGGCACCAGCTTCATAAACAGTCGTCCGACTCTTGCGCTTTCATTTTTTTTTTTTTTTTTTCGCCAGCCTAGCTTAGCCTCGTATTTATCACTCTTCCATCTATTGTGCATTTCGCTTAATCCATGGACTTTCTTAAACCTGCCTTCGAGAGCGGCAGAATAGACTTTGAGGGCCAGAATCTGGCGAGCACCCTCTCGACGCTGCTCATTGCCTGCGCTGGCGGCGTGGCGCTGGCCGTGGGCTTTGCGCTTCAGAGGCTGGACGTATGCTTCTACGCGTATGCACTATGCATTGTGGCAGCCTATGCCGTAGTGCTGCCACCGTGGCCCTTTTTTCGCCGCCATCCGCTGGTCTGGTTGCCACGCAAGGGCCGTGTCTATGCGTCTACAGCCAGCAGCTCCAGCGCTCAATCACGACGGACGCTTGTCGAGGATGTGTCGGACGACGACAGCTGCTAGCGCTGCTGTCTGCGCTCGTGGCTCGTTAGCGGTCTCTGATCGCTTTGGGCGCTAGTGCACGCGATAGGCAAACTACGATTGCTCAGGCTCTTTGTGGGTTGCAAAGGCCAAGGCGTCGTGGGGCAGCAGGGGCTGTTGACGTTTTGCCGCTGGGCGAATGGGAGTCCATCGACGTGGAGTTGTCAAGCAGGGGGAGGGGCGGGAGGGAGAAGCAGGCAGACACTAGCAGACACTATACCCGTCCAAGCGGCCAGGTTCCTTACTGCCGCAAGCACTTCTTCCTTCACAGACGCATTCCTCGCAGTATTTATTGTCCAGCACTGCTTTCGCCCATCCGCGGCGTATCCAACTCTTCTCTTACTTCTTTTTTTTTTGTTGTCCAAAAACAACACTATTAAACCTATACACGTTGTCCTTCTCTGCCGCAGGTCACCTTTACTGGCGCACAGCGTACACGCTAGCTATTCTCGACGCCTGCAAGCACGCAAGGAACCACTTACCCAATACCAAGCGAGAGAGCGGTACACAGTCTACGCTTTCGACGGCTCCTGCATCGCCGGTATCACATTTTCGCACATATCCGTCCCGCTCACTCGGAGCTGCGGAGATTTCATCAACAATGCTTCGCACAAACCGCCAGGGCCCAACAGTGGCCAGCATTCGCAAAGCTATCCAGCAGGGGCTCGACAGGCCTGACAGCCCAGCGCCCTCTACCTCGCTCAGCAGCAGGACAGTGCACACTGCCCCAGACCTGTTTGAGCAGGCTAATGTCAACTTTACTGAGAAAAAGTGGGTGTGGGTGCCCCACGAAAAGGAGGGATACATTGCCGGCTATGTGGTTCAGGAAGAGGCCAACGGCGCCGTGGTTGTGCATCTCATGACTGGGCGCGACGTGGCTGTCAACATAAATGAGACGGAGAAGGTTAATCCGCCAAAGTTTGAAAAGGTCGAGGACATGGCCGATCTGGGATACCTCAACGAGGCCTCAGTCGTGCACAATCTCAAGCAGCGGTACGCATCAAACATGATATACACGTACTCGGGGCTGTTTCTGGTCGCAGTGAATCCATACTACAATTTGCAGATCTATGGCGCCGAATACATTGCGGCATACAAGAACAAAAAGCGAAATGAGGTTACGCCGCACATATTTTCTATAGCCGATGCTGCTTTCCATGACATGCTACATTCAAAGGAAAATCAGTCGATTCTGATTACGGGCGAGTCGGGTGCAGGCAAGACAGAAAACACAAAAAAGGTCATCCAGTACCTGACTGCCATTGCCAGCGATCACAAAGCACAATCGGGCCTGACTGCAACCGGCCGCAGTCTGGAGCAGCAGATCCTAAGCGCAAACCCGATTCTCGAGTCATTCGGCAATGCACAGACCATCCGAAACAACAACTCATCACGCTTTGTAAGTAACGCGGTTCATTGTAGACGACATGGTTTTTAGTGTGCGAGCGGGCTTCTTAAAGGAGGGCTGGTTTGAGGTGACATGCTCAAACGCTATCTGATTTGGGATGGGCCTGCACTAATCTGATCTGACTTCACCTGAAGCACCACAATTAAACAACTAAGCTAACTATATCACCTGTGCTTTTTTTTTTTTTATTGAGCTGTAGGGCAAATTTATCCGAATCGAGTTCAACCTCGCAGGACAGATTGCCGGAGCCAACATTGAATGGTATCTGTTTGAAAAGCCACGCGTCACCAGCCAGTCCAAGCAGGAGCGCAACTATCATGTGTTCTACCAGTTTATGAAGGGCGCAAGCAAGGCAATCAAGGATAAGCTGCTGATTGACAAGGGTCCAGAAGGCTACACGTTTACACGCAAGTGCCGGCAGACAATCCAGGGTGTGGACGATCGGGTAGAGTACGAGACGCTGGTGCAGGCAATGGAGACGACGGGGTTCAGTGCAGAAGACCAATCCGATTTCTTTCGGATCCTTGCAGCAATCTTGCACCTGGGCAACATGCAATTCCAGGCAACACGCAACGACGAGGCGGTGCTACGCGAGCAGGTGGCGGCAGAGAAAGTGTGTCACGTGCTTGGAATCCAGCTTTCGGAGTTTATGCGGGCACTACTGCGGCCAAGCATCAGGGCGGGGCGCGACTGGGTGACGCAGTCGCGCACGCAGCAGCAGGTGGAGCTGTCAGTGGAGGCGCTTGGGCGGTCGATGTACGAGCGGATGTTTGGGGCGTTGGTGAGCCGCATCAATGCGGCGATGAACCGACCGGACGGCAAGTCGACGTTTATCGGCGTGCTGGACATTGCTGGGTTTGAGATTCTTGAGACGAACTCGTTTGAACAGATGTGCATTAACTACACCAACGAGCGTCTCCAGCAGTTCTTCAACCGCACGATGTTTGTGCTGGAACAGGAGGAATACACACGCGAGGGCATCGAATGGAACTTTATCGACTTTGGCATGGATCTGCAGCCAACAATCGACCTGATCGACCGCACCAAGCCCATCGGCATCATGTCTTGTCTCGACGAGGAGTGCGTGATGCCGCGCGCAACGGACAAGACGTTCACAGAAAAGCTTCACGGGCTGTGGGCAAACCGGTCTGACAAGTACGAAGTACCGCGCTTTGCAATGGGCTTCACGATCAAGCACTACGCGTCGCAGGTCGAATATAGCACTGAGGGTTGGCTAGAAAAAAACAAGGATCCTCTTAACGAGAATGTCACGCGACTGCTGGGCAACTCGACTGAGCCGTTTGTCGCGCAGCTGTACGCCGACTACGCTGACGGCGGGGACGGCAGCGGTGGAAGTGGCGACGCATCTGGAATTGGGTCTAATGGCAGAGGAACGCGCGTTCCGACGACGTTGAAGCGCGGGGCTTTCCGCACGGTTGCGCAGCGGCACAAAGACCAGCTTAACCTGCTCATGGCGCAGCTGAACTCCACACAGCCACACTTTGTGCGCTGCATTTTGCCAAACTCGGAGAAGCGTGCAGGCAAAGTCGACACACCATTGGTGCTGGACCAGCTGCGCTGCAACGGTGTACTGGAAGGAATCCGTATTACGCGGCAGGGTTTCCCGAACCGCATCCCGTTCCCCGAGTTCCGCCAGCGTTACGAGATCTTGGCGCCCAATACAATTCCGCGCCAGGTATTTGTGGACAGCAAACAGGCTGCCTCTCTGCTGCTGAATGCGTTGGAGATGGACGCCGCAAAGTACCGCTTGGGCCACACGAAGGTTTTCTTCCGTGCCGGCGTACTGGCGGAGCTTGAGGAAATCCGCGATGTTGAGCTGTCCAAGATCATTGTGCAGTTCCAGGCCATGGCGCGCGGGGCGCTCTCTCGCAGCCGCTTTCGCCGGCGCATCGAACAAGCCAAGGCTATCCGCGTCATACAACGCAATGCTCGTGTGTACAATCAGCTGAGCGAGTGGCCATGGTGGAAGCTGTACCGCACCGTCAAGCCTTTGCTGCATGTCACACGCATCGACGAGGAAATGCGCAAGCGCGAGTCGCGCATTACTGAACTGGAGACGCTGGCGCGTACCGAAGCTGAGGAGCGACAAAACATAGAAGCTGAGCGCCATGAGCTCGAGCGCGAGAAGGCTCGCATGGAGGCACTGCTGAACTCGGAACGCAGTGTGGCTCTCGATCAGGAGGAAATCCTTAAGCGCACTCAAGAGCGTGAAGTGGTGCTGGCCGAGAGCTTGCGCGAGCATACCGCCCGCCTTGAGGAACTGGAGGAGCAGTATACCGCGATGGCCAAAGCCAAGGCCGACGCTGAGGCTGCCATGCACAGCATGGAAAGCGAGACTATTGCAATGCGCGACCTTGCGTCACAGCACGACGCAAAGGACCAAGCGCTTGTAGATGCAGAGGCAAAGGCCTCCGAGTACTGTCGTGCGCTGGAGGATATGGAGCTCGACTACGCTAAGACTGTCGAGCGTATAGGCAACATGGAGGCCCGTCTTGGAGCTGCGCAAAGCAATGAAGCGCAACTGGAGGCCGACATTGCCCAGCTGCGTGCTGCCCTAGAAGAGCGTGATGTGGAGCTTGAGACTCGCACCACAGCTGAGCGCGAGCTTGAGCGCGTGTCGCAGCAAACATCTGCCGACTTAGCTCAGTTGCAGACGCGCGCCGAGGAGGCTGAGGCAGATGCACGAGATATGCGTGAGGCACTGGAACGTGGTGGTCATAAGCTTACAACCGCGGAGCAGGCATTGGACGGCGCGCAGCAGGAGAAGCAACGTCTGGTCGATGCCAACGCGCGTCTGGCGCGGGACGTTGACGAGTTGCGGCAGCTAATTGACGAGAAGGCAGACCAGGGCACCCGTGAGTCGGAGCTGAGGCGCATGCGTGAGGATGAGCTAAAAACTTTGCGCGACGAGCTGGGCGACGTCTCAGGTGAGCTGGCTGACTTCCGCACTGCGCACGTCAAAGTCGAGGAGGCGCTTCGCAGAGAAATAGAGCAGCTGCGCCAAGAGCGGGATGACGCGCTAGCAGGACATTCGAGTCTTGAAGAGAGCTACAAGAGTGTCGAGGCACAGCTCCACGAGCATGAAGCGCGCATGGAGGAGCTCGAGGATACTAACATGCAGCTGGAGTCGCAGCTGACAGAGGCGGCGACTCTCTCGCGCGATATCGAGTCGCAGTTTACGGACTCGGTACAGAGCCACGACAACGCTATAAAGGAGCGCGACGAGCTACGCGAGAGACTGGCTACGGTTGAGGCACAGCATGCGGAGGCTACCGAGCGTTTGTCGCAGGCAGCGGCAGCCGCGGATAAAGCGCTGGCTGATCATAAGGACACACAACAGGGTTTGGCCGAAGCACAGAAAACTGTTGGCGAGCTGCGTGCGCAGCTGGAGGAGAACGAAAGCATGCGTGACTCAATTCAGCAGCGTATTACAGTACAGGCACAGGAGTACGAGGATCTCAAGGAAAAGTACAACCAGGATGCTGTTGCGCGTATGCGGCAGCTCGAGGAGGCCAACCAGGAGGCATTTGCCGAGCTCGACGATATGCGCTCTGGTTACCGCGAAATGGAAGTGCGCAGCGCAGAGATTGAAAAAGAACGTGCTACCCTTGCTACCGAAGCCGAGCAGCTGCGTACGGAGGTCGAAGGTGCGCGGGCTCACGCGTTAGAGCTGGAGCAGGCGAACGGTGAATTTAACACACAGCACGATGCACTGTTCTCCGAGTTGCAGGCTGCACGCGATAGTGCGCAGCGTCTGACATCCGAGCTTGAGGATCAAAAGCGCGCTGCAGAGGTGTTGCGCTCGTCACACTCGGAGACTGAGGACCGGCTGCGCGACTTGCAGGTGCAGGACCAGGAGCGCGCGGTGCTTGAGACCAAGCTGGACGAGCTGCACAAGCAACTTGAGACTAAGGCTTCGACGGCCGACCATGCGCAGGAAGTGCAGACACAGCTAGAGACGCAACTGGATGAACTGCGCAAGCGGCTTGAGACCGAAGCTGCTGCAGCTGAGCATGCGCAGGAGGTAAAGACTCGCCTTGAGACACAACACAAGGAGATGCAGGACAAGCTGCACCAGGAGCTGGCCGCGAAGGATACACAAGCAGAGGAAAGCCGCAAGCAGCTCCTACAGGAATTGAAGACCCTTGGCGAGCGGCTGGACCAAGAGGTTGCGGACCGCGAGCGTGCAGACCGTGAAAAGTCGCAGCTCGATGCGGAGCTTCAGCGCGCGCAGCAGGCTGCCGATAGCTCTACACGGGTGCGCGACGAGGCAGAGGATGCGCGGCGTGAGCTCTCTGCGCGTCTACAGAAGGCAGAGGTCGATGCTGAGGCGCTGCGGAAGGCCGTCGAGGACTATCAGGTTCTGGCTGACCGCCACGAGAAACGCGCCAACACACTACACGACTCGCTCCAGGAACGTGACATGGAGCTGGCGCAGGTCTCGCGCCGCCTGCAGCGTAGCGAGCGGCGGTTGGAAGAGGTCATGGCTCAAGCTGCGTATCATCTTGATGCACGCAACCGTCTTGACGGCGAGAACGTCGAGCTGCGTGAAAAACTAGACGATGCGTATCGACAACTCGGGCGCGCCGACACTACATCGCGCAGCCTGGGTGCTTCCGATACCCCCAGCGGCGGCGCAGTGCGCAAGCTTGAGGCGCAAGCCGAGGAGCGCATCCACGCGCTGGAGGATGCACGCCAGTCGCTAACTGCGTCGCTACAGGCTGCGCAGCGCGAGGCTGAGGATAAGCAGCATGAGCTGATTGATCTTGACCGTAGCTTTGGGTTACTGCAAGACGAGCTCGCTGCATCACACGCGTCGCTACTGGCTGCTGAGCGCGAGCGCGATGAGGCGCGTGACACACTTGCTAGTCTTAAGGAGCAGCTTGAGTCCGAGCGCTCGCTGCGCGGCAATAACGAGGAGCTATCCAACTCGTTAAGCGCCAAGCTCGAGGCCTTGCGTGAGGCATTGGCCAGTGCGGAGGGCTCGGCGCGCGACGCATCTGAACAGCGAGACCATGTCCAGAAGCTTGTCGAGGCAGCGCGGGCTGAGGCTGCTGAGGCCCAGGCAGCTCGCGACGAGGCTGTGGCAGAGCGTGATTCTGCAGAGGAATCCGTGCACCGTCTTGAGTCTCAGGCGCTGGAGCTGCAATCACGGCTGGATGACGCTGACCTGGCGTCCGCCGAGCTCGGACACATGCGCGACGGCCTGCAGCGCGAGTTAGACGCAATCGGCTCACGCCACCGTGGAGACTACGACACGCACGGGCGTGTGTTGGACGAGCTGCGTGGAAAGTATCAGAGCGAGCTGGAGGCCACCACTGGTGAACTGGAGACAGTCAAGCGTGATCATGTGGAGCTGCGCGAAGCCTACATCAGCCTCGACAGCACCCTGGCGCTGCGCAGTCAGGAGCTCGACCGTGCAAATGAGGACGCAGCAGATTCCAGGCGGGAGCTACAGCGCGTGATGTCTAAGCTTGAGGAGCTCGCTCCCGCTTACGAGACTGCACGCGATGCTGCCAAGGCGCGGGAGACTGAGCTTGATTCTGCACGACACGAGCGCGATTCTGCAGTTGCTCGAGCGGCTGCTGCTACCGCCCTGCACGACGACTTGCGTACAGCGCGCGATAAGCTCGAGGCCCGCCTCGACGAGGTTCAGGCAAAGTACATCGAAGCCAGCCAGGGCCGACAGACCGCGGAAAAGGCAGCGCTGCAGCTTGAGGACGAGATCCGCTCTGCGCGTGCGCGTCTGGCGGAGATCGATGACGACCAGTCTTCATCCGACGAGCGTGTTGCGCGTCTGGATGCAATTATTGCTGATGTGCACTTGGCGCTGGACAAGGAACGCGAAGCAAATACCATTCTGACAAAAGACAAGAACGTCCTTGAAAGGCAGCTCAAAGAGCAGCGTCTGCGTATTGTCAAGCTCGAGACGGAGGCTGTCGCATCGCAGGTCAGTGGCAGTCCTAGCATGCTACCTGTGCCTGCAGCAGATCTTTCCTCAAGGATTGAGTCGCAGGCCAAGGCCACGCTTGAGCACAAGCAGAAAGCCAAGCAGCTTGAGCGCCAGATCCGCGAGCTACAGTTCCAAATTGGCGAGCGCGAGAAGGCGAAGCAGCGCTCGGAAATTGACATGCAGCGTTTGACAAGCCGCATTAAACGTCTTGAGACGCATGTAAAAGAACTCGAGTCCAGTGAGCATCGGCTGGCTGCAGCCAACCATCGTTTGGAACGCGAGCTCGGCAGTCTGCGTACGCGTACCGCATCGCCGGCATTTTCATAGTTTTGATCTGTTTACGATATTTTTCAAAAGTTTAACAAATGCTACCTTTACTTTAAAAAAAAAACCCCCCCAACGTACATGGCCTAAATATTGGATTATATTAGTGAACCTTATTAGGAACCCTTCTCTGGTATGTAAATGGTGTAGCTCATGTCCTTAGCTTCAGAACTTGACTAGAAGCCCAACCCACCTCGCTGGCCCTGTCGGCGCTGCTGGATCCCTGCACCATACTGCTTCTCCAGATCGGTCTGAATTCTACTAGCGCCTTCCTTTGATATCGCAGAAGCAAATGGCGACTCCTTCTGACTGCTAACATTGCTTGGCGCAGAAGTACCACTGCTGCCCTTAATTCCCATGAACCGGAGAAACTTGCTTTTGCGCTCCTCGTTGTCAAACTCTGCAGCTGCCCAGTTGTTCCAGCCAGACGGCGTTGGCTTCGGTGCAGAACTGTTGCTGTTAGATTCCTTTGGTTGATCTGCTTTGGCCAGCGGCGCATCTTTGTTGTCCTCGCCTTTCTTATTTTTGCTGTTCTCGCCCTTTTTGATCTTTTCTTTTTTGCTCTTCTTCTTCTCTTTCTTGTCTTTGACACATTTATCCTTGCTCTTCTTCGTCTTTTTGGGTTTTTTGAAATCGGCTGAGTCTGCTACCTTTTCGATCTTGTCGACCTTGATACTTTTATCCTTGCTCTTCTTTGGCCGATCATTCCTTGACGATGACGTCGTTTCTCTGGACTTTCCCATTGTAGACAACGTAGATTTTATACCAGTTTTGTTTTGTTCTATATATCGATGCAGGAAAGCTTAATGACTACCGGTTAAATTTTTATCAAAAAATAGGCTTTCTGGAACTCATGATGCCCCACATTATGCACAAATACAACAGCCATTATGGCTTTCAGGAACAACTTTCGCCCGTTGTTGCGTCTTTCACATCGACATGAACATACACGTCCAGTAGGTCAGACACATTGGCCCGAACAATGTTCCCTATCGCATGGCTGGCTTTCTCTCGCATGGTGATGGCACATAGTGGCAGTTCATCCTTGGCACTGTTGCCGTTTGGGTCGATTGCAACGTGAATTATGCCCATGATTTGTGTCTCAGTAATAGGCCAAAACTGCACCTTTACAGGCATGGTGATACCTTCTACCTCGTCTATAACCTGTGCAACCGCCCGTTGAACCTCAGCCTGCGAGTGGTCTGGAAGGCGTAGAAGAAGCATGCGCATTGAGTCGCGGACCAGAGGAATGACACTGGCAAAAATAAGCCCAGCTATTGCAAGCGACGCTATTGGGTCAAATCCTGTCCAGCCGAATCTTTGGATTAGCAGGGTAGATATGATTACGCCAACACTACCTAATGTATCAGCCATGACGTGCAGAAATACACCCTGCATATTTTGACTCCGGTGGTGGCTGTGGCTGTGGCTGTGGCTGTGGCTGTGGCTATGATCGTGGTTGTGGTCATGACTATGGCTGTGGCTGCAACTTCCGCCATGGTGGTGGTGATGTCCGTTGAATGCGAGTATACCAAGCATATTTACAACCAATCCTCCAAACGAAACCAGCAGCAGCCGCTGGGTGTTCATCTCGGGTGGATACAATAGACGCTCTATGGCCTCAAAGAAAATAGAAACCGAAATCAGCATAAGAAACACGCCATTGGCAAACCCAGACAGAATCTCAATCCGGCCGTATCCAAAAGTAAATGCCTTGTCCGATGGCCACCTGCTCATAACCGCGGCAACAAGTCCAATGGCCAGGGCCATGCAGTCAAACAACATGTGTATAGCATCAGATATGAGGCCAAGGCTGTTGGTGATGTATCCATAGATGACCTGGACTACCATATACGACAAATTCAGCAGCAGAAACATGAATATGCTCCGTGACTCGGGATCGCTCAATATTACCCGCATAAAATGACGAGTTCGCGAGGCCAGCTGCCAGAGTGATACAGCAACCTGCTGCTTCTCGCTTTTAGCTGACATATGGATAGGCAGCGGCGCTTTCCAAGCCTTACTAGTGCCATTTCTGTATTTGTGCTCGTGAATATGAGTGTGGTTAAGAGTATGCGTCTCATCAAGTTGCTGTTGCTGCAGACGAGGGCCTTCGCTTCCTACGCGCTTACGTCCATGACTCCTGTCGTATTCCTCGATGGTCGAAATCATCGGAGGCCTGCTGCTTCTGCTCTTTACCGAGACTGAACTCGGCATCGCAATAGAAAAATGGCTTGCAGTTAGTATGCAGAGTGTGATATGTTGGGTTTTCGTATTTACAGATGCGGCGTGTTTGGAGCAGCGCTTTGACAGCAAAGACGCAGAGAAACTTTTATATTTTTGCACTCGGCTACACGCAGCAGCACCCCCTCTCCTGTACAAAGCTTCGAATAAAACTAGACGCTAGATAGTGTAGATAATCAGTCAGATATTGCGAGAAGAATGATACCAAAGTGTTGTGTGTGATGCATCGTGGCGTAAAATATCTCCGTAGCAGGCACTGACAAATCGTCTATGGCACACACGTGTCTGATGTTGCAACCGATGTGCTAAATTCAAGCCCAAGGTTTCACAACCTCTTGATACGCGTGATTACGTGATCACTAAAGTCACACCCATTCGAATGTATATGGGGGCATACAATACCAGCAAAAGGTCGGATGCAATCTCTTTTCACTAAACAAGGATTTTAAATACTCACATCCATCGTCAAAAATGGTGCGTTAAGGTTATAGAGCAGCTGTATCTAACGCTGGAGACAAAGGAACACTGTCGCATCCATTCCCTGCCAACCCTTGTCTTTTTTGAATTGGGCGTGGAAATTTCGGAATTGGATGCAGTGGGAATGGCTTGGGTCACGAAATTGAGCGCAGCAGAAACACCTTCTGTTGTTTCTATTTAAAGAAACTGTATGACAGAGGTTATTTTGCGGTTGGTCTAGAGGACAAGGTTTTACTAAAAGCCCATCTTAAGTGAGCCTGTAGAAAAGTCCAGAATGGGTTGCATTCAGGCACTGCAGCTTCTTGCGTGGGGGTTTAGCCAACTATGCGCGCCTTTTTTTTTTTTGAGTCAGACCAGACCTAACCTTTTGTCTATTTAAACCGTGTGTCCTGGGCTAAACTCTGGAGAGTAAGCCGGTCACCGTTGAAAAATATATGCAGTGCCTTTGGCGTTACTAATTGCGGGCAGATATGGATTGTATGGTGGCGAAGAAAGTGTAGGGAAAAGTCCACGGATCGCTTGCACGTGCCGGTAAGGTCAAGAACCAGACGCCCAAGGTCGAGGCCAAGGAGAAGGGAAAGAAGCTGACGGGACGCGCCAAGAAGCGCGAGATGTACAACCGCCGTATTGTTGGTGCCTCGACTGCACCTGGTGGCAAGCGCCGCCTGAACCCCGCACCCGTCAAGTAGGCGTGCGGTCCGAGCCGAATTTGACGAGTATTTACAGGTTGACAGCGGCTGGCAAGGCGCAGGTGTCTAATTAAGTAGCCTTCTCGTAAATACACTGGTTACATGCTATTTTGTTGCACTGAAAGTAAAAGTTATTAAAAAAAGTTATTGCACGGCCAGACCAGGCAGCGATGATGTGCTGGCAGAGCGCGCGTAGGGTGCACGCGGCTCAGGTTGATTTGAGCCGGTATTGGCAAGGTGGATGTGGTGGGCATAGAGTGGCAGCAGCGGCTCGGGGCTCTTGCGTGGGTCGTAGGGAGCGTCGCAGGCAGAGACGACAAGCAGCGGGTAGTACTGGTGGTAGCTGAAGGTGGCGGTGCATATACCAATGGCGGCGCCAACAAAGACGTCTGTGGGGTGATGCCAGTAGTCAGCAACGCGCGTGGCGCCGATGGTAGCCGCGATCAGCAGGGGCATTAACACTGCAAATGACTTGTACGTGTGACCTTGCCGGTCAAAGAGATGCAGCTTACCGGCGATAAAGTACATGAGATACGTCATTCCCGCAAAGGCAAGCGACGTGTGCCCCGAGGGAAAGCTACGGAAGCCCTCGTTCAACACGCCGATATCGTCCTGTGTACAAATGTCCACGGTCGACAGACCCTGTGGCGGGTCGCTCAGCGGGGCACCGGAATGTTTGGGCAGACAGCGCGCGAGCAGACTGGGCCGCGGACGCCCCACAACGTTCTTCAGGCAGTTGGTAAACATCAGCGTCAGCGATACTCCCATCAGCAGCCCTAGCAACCCGACATGGAGGTCGTGCGCACTGCGTCTCAGCCCAAGCGCAAACACCACAATGATACACGCCGGCGCAAAAATGCTTGCTGCAAACAGCATGGGGTTTGTCACTGTCTGCTTGTTCGGCGGCACGTACGGGTATGAAATTGACTTGTCATTTACCGAGAAGGGCTGGTAGTGTGGTTTGGCAACCCCGAGGTAGAGCCAGATCAACGTACTCGCCAGTGTCACAATCCAGTCCGGGACGTAAGACCGGACCAGTGACGCTGGGATGCGGAAGGACAGCCTCTCCCACCATAGACTGGGCATTCTGCGTGTGTTTGACAAATTACGAGCAAATATAAGGAATACGTTTTTAACAAAATTCAACCAAGAAGACAAGTCTTTAGTAAAGTTGAAATTAGAAAGAGAAGGAAGGGGCTGATGCAGGGTGGTCTTCTACAAGTGGGGCTGCTGTGTGTTTTCTGGGTGCCTGCCTACGCACTTTAGGGACTCGTCCATGGCCAAGTTAAGCACAGGCACCAGCCTGGCCGGCGGCCGGAAGCCATTGCCGACGAGCATACGAGTGATTGCTAGCAGACCACTCAGTGACTCGATACAGCTGCTTGCGTGCTGCGCCAGTCCAGGCGGGTCCACAAGTGATGTCCCGTGCTGCAACAATTGGGCTGCTGATTCCGGCAGCGAAGCCTGGGACAGTTGTCCTGTCCTCAATCCCTGCCTTTGTGGGGCACCCTGTGCATTTATGCCCACAGTGGCAGCAGTTTGATGTGGTACGGGCTGCTCGTTGTTAGGCGTAGACTCCCGAGACGATAGCACAATTTCTTCTGGAGTTTCTCTTTGAATAGCCCCAGTCTGCTGGACAGGCAGCGCATTCTGAGCAACTGCAGGTACCGCGCTACGAGCCGCCACAACCTTCTGAGCCAACCCAATGCTCTGCACTGGCGTTGCTCCCCGCTCCAATGTTGCCTTCCCGGTTGGTGTAGTAGCTTGTATAGATGTTAGTTTCTGAGCTGATGCTGCGGGTCGTGGCACAAAAGTAGCATCCTGAATAGGTAAGGCTAGTGGAGCTGGTACGGCCTTTGATACTGGAGTGCCATTTCTTACCATAGCAGTGCTCGCCATTGGTGTGGTATTCTGTACAGGTGTGGTTCTCTGCACAGGTGAGCCATGCTGAGCTGATGTGGGGCGTTGTGCCAGTGTGAAATCCTGTACCGTTGTGGTCCTCTGCACAGGTGAGCCATGCTGAGCTGATGTGGGGCGTTGTGCCAGTGTGAAATCCTGTACCGTTGTGGTCCTCTGCACAGATAAGCGTTGCTGAACTGGTGTAGGATGTTGTACTGGCGTGGCCTTCTGCAAAGGTGATAATTGCTGCACTGGTGTAGGACGTTGTACTGGTGTGGTTCTCTGTATAGGCATGCTTTGCTGAGCTGATTTAGGGCGCTGTGCCGGTGTAGAACCCTGTACCGGTGTAGCTCCCTGTATAGACATGCTTTGCTGAGCTGATGTGGGACGCTGTACAGGTGTGGCCTTCTGAATAGGTGATGTTTGCTGTACTTGTGCAGGACGCTGTACCGGTGTAGTTCTCTGGACGTATAGACCTTGCTGAGTTGGTGTAGAGCGCTGAAACGGTATAACCTTCTGCGCAGGCGAGATTTGCTGAGCTGATGTAGGGCGCTGAACCGGTGCGGTTTTCTGTATAGGCGATCTTTGTTCAGCTTGCGCATTTTTCTGTATAGATGGACCTTGCCAAGTTGATGTGGAACGCTGTAGCGGTGCGGTCTTCTGCGTTGGTGAACCCTGCTGGGGTGGTGTGGGACGCTGTGTGAGGGCTTGGGGTTTCTGGACCGGTGCAGACCTCGGCACTGGAACTGGCTCCGTTGATCCACCCGACTTTGGCGTAAAAGGCTGTTGTGGGCGAGGCGGCAGCTGGTTCTGTTGAGAAGTTGGCGTCTGAACGGAAACCCTTTCGACTCGAGGGGATGCAGAACCTGCCGCAGTAATGTTTGTAGCTGACCCTGGCAGTACATGTTGTTTACCTGTGTCCTGCTTCTGGTGTTGTGGCTCAGAAAGCCAGCCAAGCGCTTTGTCAACATTGGCCTGCTTCTCCTGCAATGTAGTGCTCGGCGGTACGGCGCTGGATCGAGGTTGCGGCATTGGTGTTTTGGCGACAGTGGCAGTCTTTTGGCGCTTAGTCGGATGTGAACTGGTGGATGCAGCAGAGTTTGACGTTGCTGAGGCCTTTCGCGAGGTGGGAACTACGACGTCGTTGCTCGATGAGAATTCACGGAAGAAGCCGTTGATGCGGTTTACGCTTAGAGAACCCAGTGCTGGATATCCTCCACCCATCTGCATCACGCTACGCCCAACGCACGAACCGGGCGCCGCCAGAATATCGCCAGCAGTCTCAAGCTTCTTCAGGTCCTCGTCCTTGTTTTCCACCTTTGACTCCAGCGACTGCTCGAAATGCTCCCATTTTTGGTACTGTGCCTACAAACGCGTGGAAATGCACTATTTGGTCTGACATTAGTATACTACTAGCTAGAGCAATAACGTAGGGGAACCTCTGCTGTTGCTGCTGCTGCTACAAGAGCGCCTCTTTGCAACATGGGCTGGCTTACCTTTGGCCATGTAGATTTCTTTATAGAACTCTGGCTCATTGCAGTTACAAAATAATAAACAACTAAACGTGGTAAGACTAGGCTTTTGACGAAGAATAATAACAAAAGCTTTTTTGAGGGTTGAAAATCCAATTACGACTGTAGATCAGTGCCACATTTTGCATGATTAGCTTTACATATTGGGCAAAGCGCACTGTAAGTGGTCAGCCATACGTCGATGCATTGGACGTGGAACTGGTGCGAGCATACAAGCTCACGGATGAAGTTCTCGCTGCCAAGACTCTCCAGGCAGATTGGACAGCGTTCCATACCACACGTCTGCGAGATGCAGGGAGCGGCACACGGGCTTTGGGGGAACTTGAAAAGCTTCGACACAGAGTCAAGTTCGTGTCGATGCAGCAGATGCATGCGCCGCATAGAATGGGAATCACGAGCACTGCCCGCAGCTGGTAACGCGTCCGAAGAAGGTGATCGCAAGGTGTGTGGCTCGTGCTGCCCTACTGGCAGATGCAAAGAATGGCGGGGGTGGCACCCGCCAGCAATGTTCTGCAAACCGAGGCCGCTGTATCTATTGGCTCTGCAGCGCCAGAGAAGCAACACAACAGCTGCCATAGAAACAAAATGTACAACTGCAGCACCAAGTGCAAAATTTAGCCTTATAATGAACCGGCTGAGCATGACCCACTCGAGTGTGTTGCTCAGACTCATCTGACGCCGTCTCACTGATGCTGACTCTTTAAGGAATTTTAGTGGGCGCCGACCTACATTGGATGGCTTGCTTGTGTGGGTTTGTTTACCAACATATGGTAAAAACAAAAATAACGTTGCTCTGGCACAAAGACGGCCGATTCTATTACATAAACTGTATGACTGTAAGTCAGACATTGGCGCACGTTTGAGGAAAAAAAAAATAAATATTAGTAAGATATAGATTATTGACAGCCGCTTTTGTAGTAATATAACGCTAACTTGAAGCAGAAATCCTGGAGATGGCAGTGTATTATATACAAATTGAATGAGGTCCTGCTAGTAATTATCACTACTTTGCAGGATGCAGAGTGGACAGTTGTTTACAGTTACGTATCCAAAAACATGCAGGTTGCTATATGGATGGCGCAAGAACTTTTCATTTTATATGCAATTCGTGGATGACTACCCGCACAGATGTAGAGAAAATACAAGCCTCATTTCATTGTATAGCACAAATAGTTTGTAGAGTCAACACCGCAGGGGATTTGAAACATTGTGCTGTTTTAGACGATAGCAACATTCATTCGGATTTACCGTAAGCACTGTGGCTCAAACAAGAAAACAATCTAAATAGAAAAGAACTATATTCTCTACAAACGCCCGCCACATGTCACCAAAAGTTCCGCACTGAAGTAAATCTAGAAAAGGCAATATTTGTAGAAAAAAATAAATAGGAAATGTATTGTCAAAAAAAGTCCTCAATATTCAAAAGTACTCAAAAACCTAAATAAGAAAATTTTACAGCATGTAGAGGAAGCACTGAAATACCTCAATTCCAGTAAACAGCACAAACGACTCTACAATTCCCGAGTCGATGCCCGACAGTTTTGTAAAGGCGGCCGGCAGAATGACCACGCTAGCGTACCTAGAAGAAGACTGATAATCGCTGGGTTGATTGGAATGGCCAGCAAACAGAAGCAGCGCAACAACACTGCTGCGCACAAAACATTGCAGCTCAATGGCAGTCCGGTCCTTGTAGCAGGCTTGCCAACGCATTTTAATCCCAGATAAGCAGAACCGGTAACAAAACTGGTACCGGTCGCGTACCATTGGCGTCAGAGGCACCGTATTGAGTGCCCCACGCACGTCGCGACAGTGCAGCGGAAACACATCTGGCTGCGGCGATGATATCTCCCATAGCGTGTTTTTTTGCCACGCATCGGGAATTCGCCATGTATCAACTTGTTCCGCGCGTAGTGGTACCGCGCCAACTGATGGCAGTGCAAACAATGTACCTGAGTGTATGGTGTGCCGCTTACTGATATCGCGGTGTTCGACATGAAGTGACAACGTGGTGGTACTTAATGGATTTATGTCAGTCTTTGCGTGGTTCAGCGTTGCATATGCCAGTCTACACGACGGGGCCTGTGCAGTGGCCGAGACGCCATGAAACGATGTGCACCAGCGCTTGCCGTGCTGCACAATGCGCCGGTACTCTACACGTGCTGTCTGACAGTTTAGCACTTCAACCACACTTCTGAAGTGCTCATGGTGGCGCAGCACAAACTGCCGTTCAGTTGTGTGGTCTCCACTCACCACTGACTTTGAAATCACATGTGGTGCCAGCATCCTCACGCACCAGTCCCTCGCCTGTGCCACTGAATCCAGTCCACTGCGGCTCGGCTCGGAATTGCTGTCCAATCGAGCCCAACTCCGATCGCGGCTCAACGTCAATGGTGTGTGCTGTTCAAGACTCACTATGTTGTCCATGAGTGTGTTGCGGCTGGTGGTGTTCTTTACACTACTGTGGCCCATGGCTGCTGTATCGAAGCTTTTGCACTCTGTCGCAAGATGGGACACCTGCGACTCTGCGGAATAAACCTCATGCCCCGCCTGGCGGCTCTTTGCAAGTCCCCACAATGCATACACTTGTCGCTTCAGTGTATCCGCCAGCCTGTGCTTGACAACACCCTTGAGTCCAGCTGTGTGGGAGTCGTTTACTGGTCTGACTGTCTCCGGCGGCAGTATCTCGGCACAGATGCGTCGCAGTGCCCCTATTCCTTTACTCTTGCCCTGTATTTGCCCGCTTGTGCCGCAGTGCTGAAAAGGCTTTTTGTTATTAGCAAGCGCGGGCCCGAGCAAAGGGCACCGTGAAGCTTCGTGCCTAATTGCAAGGTCTGTGCTTAATTCTAGCATCAGTTTGTAAACAGATATACCTATGTGAGCACTTTAATAAATGTTCAGCTATAGACAATAACGCAACTTGGCTATCCGCCAGCGTGCATATGCACGAAGCAGGAATAAAGGCGATAGAGCAAGAGATCTACAATGTAGATAACTGTATAAAAGAAGCAAAAGTCCCTGCAGAGATACTAACGCTATTCATCTAACACAAACCAGAATAACAGGCTGGCACCAGAGAATAGAAGGAAGATAGAGTAAGCAAGTGCTAAAGTTGGTCGAAAGAGGAGCGGCTGGACCAAAGCAACTCTCTTAATGATATTTTGTATTGCATTTTAAATTAAAAGATGACGGGGCCCAGCACTGCGGTACTAAAGCAAACAGCCCTAAACCCCTTAAGCCCTCCTGTTAATTTCAAAAATGGCATTTAGAATGATGACGTCGAAAAGGTGCTACAGAATGAAATAATCTGCTGAAAAGCCAACACAAATGCTGCTGCTGCTTAGTTGTTGTTTCTATGTAATTTTTTTTAAAAGTTTTATTATGACTGAATCAATTACAAGGGATACAAGTGTGTTGCATGGTCTAAACTGCAGCAGAGAAATGTGATGGCACCTGGGACATAACAGTAAATATTGGCGTGCCAGCATAATCGTCGAATCTGCTGCTGCTTCCGCCAGAAGCAAATGTATTTGTGATTCTTTGTTTGCCAAAAAGACTGGGTTTCCTATGGCTTAACCTCGGGGTTTTTGGCCCATACCTCAATAGCGTACTTCTGTGTCCACTCGGTGGCCGTCTGGATAGCCAGCTTCTCGTCGGTCTTCCACTGGTCTGCAACGTCATTTGCAAGAGGGTCGTCGGGGTTGGGAGCAGACAGAAGCGCCTGGATTGACAGCAGCACTGTACGAATCTGCAGCGCCGGCGACCACTTGTCCTTCAGAATATCCAAACATATGCGTCCCAACTTGTCAATGTTAGGATGGTACATCTTTGTCAGAAACCGCACCTTTGGTGGCGACATCGGATATTCCTCGGGCAAAAACAGTTCCAGCTTGAAGCGCCCGCCTATCCAAACCATCGCCAAGGAACAAACATGTACAGTTTTAGTATAAAGTTCTCCAACCAATGCTATTAGCGCTTTGAAAAGTGACAAGCGCTTAACCGCTTGCTCTTACCTTCGTATGGAGACTTTGAAGGCCCACACATGATTACGTTAAAATAGCGAATGTTGTCTTCAATAGTATTGACTTCGATTCCAGGAACTGGATCCCGATTAAGTCGCTCAATCTCCTTAAGAATTCTCTTCGGAACGTCTGCCATTTCGTGCAACTGACTCTCAACTAAAAATAAAATAAAAAGTAGCAAAATGTGACAAAAAACAAAATGATATTTTTTATTCTGGCCAAGTGTATGTGGGTTTTAAGCTTGTCGCAGCCAGTAGAATCTGCGCTCAGATCTGCGGGTGATTCGATTAGTGAGGGTGATCCTCCTCCCCCCTTTTAAGCGGCTTGCACTTGTGAATAGTTTATTAGTTTTCTGCTTTGAATCCTTAATACTAAACCTTTATTAAAAAGTGACAATCCAGCAAGTGCTGAGAAAAGCTCAAAGGAAAACTGTAAAGCACACCCGACAGAGAGTGTTCAGTCGCACACAAAGCTTTACGTTGCTTTTTCCATGGCCACTATTTTTTATATATAAAGCTTTGCATTCCCAACCCCAAAACGCAAATGGACATTCAGCTTGAGACGTTTGGCGCAGCGGAGTTTGACGTCAAAACCTGGCTTAATCGGCAGTTTGAGGCGCTAGCTGTCGATTGCGCAGACCCAAAAGCAGACGGCGAGACCAGCGCCAGCACCCGCGCTGCAAGTAATAGCGACGGGGCACAACGACTGGCGACGCAGCTGCATTTTCTGGCAACTAGCGCCCAGCAGAACAGCGACCGCATTAAGGCACGTTTCCGGCATCAGGTAGGCCACATTGCGCGGGACATTTCGGCGCTGGGGCGGCTTGTAAGCGAGACGCGCCAGCAGATGGATAGTCTGTCCGAGGCAGCGTCTGCGCAGGCAGCATCCAGCAGTGCGGTTGAGCAGGTAGTTGCACTTGGCACAGCTCGGCGGCGGGTAGAGGAGACAGCAGCAGCCTTTGATCTCTTGCGTAGTTACACGGACCTGCCACAGAAGATCCAGAAATTGATGGAGACCGGCGAGCACGCACAGGCGTGGGAGCTGGTGGATTCGGCGATGGCTCAGTCTGCCAATGTCACCACAAAACACAGTGGCCTAGCTGGCGTGGGACTCGATGCAGACGACGCACGAAAGCTTCGTGCGCAGATCCAGACGGCCATTGCTGCGGACCTCACTGAAGCCATTGCAGCGCAGGACGTTAAGGCAGCTACCCGTGCAAGTCGCGTTCTTGCAGCACATGGCTGCGGCGACACAGTCGAGACAGAGTTCCTGCGGCAGCGCTCGGAGGCTGGAACGGCGCAACTGTGGCGAGTGGCTGCCGAGCACACTGACGATGACTGCAGTAAAGTCGAAGCGCAGCTGAAGAGTATTGTAGATCTGGCCACTGCAGACCTGGCGCTTGCGGAGGCTCTGGAGGTACAGCACAGCGAGGTTCTGTTGGAAGAGCTGCTGGCGAGCTACGTTGAAACCGTGAGGCCGTCTGTCCAGCAGCGTGTTACACAGGCACAGCACAATGGCAGTGCTGAGATGCTGCTTGAGGTTTACCAGGCATTAGTCACGCATTACAGTGAACTGCAGCAGGCCACCAGCACTGGAACGCTGAGTGTCGGCGGCTCCACAGCGCCGCAGCGAACATGTGAGCTTCCTCGGTCGTTGCAGCTGCTCTTTGGTCCGCTTGCGGATTCTATTGGCAGTCTAGCTAAAATGGAGGCCGTGGCGCTTTGTAATGGTAGCCTACGACGCCTGCAGGCCACTGAGCTTGGGCATGGACGGGTTGAGCACTTTGTGCGCGCAGCCTCGCAGGCAATGGTAGACGTGTTTCGCGACATTGAACAGGCGTTGCTGCATGTACTTGCGGTCGTTCCGCCTTCGAAGCTGAACGATGCAATCACGACTATTGCAGTCCTGGCATTGGATGTGGACGAGTTTCTCGGCAACGCCCTTACGGAAGTTGCCAGGCGCGGTGGCATCTCAGTGGGGGAACTAACGGGGCATGGCGGTCCGTCTGAGGCTCCATTGGACAGCGTTGCATACCAGCCGCTGAACAATGATGACAAGTCTGAGCTTGTATCGGAGGGACTGGGAGTGGTTCTTCTGAGCAACCTCTTCGACCGACTTGCCACTGAGAGTTTTACGCCAGCCATGCAGCGGTGGGAGGGCTTGGGCTTGGCTCTGTCGCAGATGGGCATTGGCTGCGCAGATGACAATGCGGCGGCAACGACAGATGGCGACCCTGTACAGCCATTGGTACTGGCGCTAATGGAGGCCCAGCCGACCGTTGCGGCGATGGACACTCTCGTGGATCGACTTGATCTGGATTCGATACCAATTGGGATTGCTAGGGCGTCGGCGGCAGCGGCGCAACGGGCGCGGACGGCGTGTGTAGGCGTGTTTTTTCTACTTACTAGCACATTCGAAGGGCCGCTGCGACGTCTTCCAGACTGCCCCACGTGGCACGAGGAGCGCCCTGCCACTTCCAGCATGAACATTGCCATACCGCAGTTTAGCTGCTCGCCGTCCGAAGACGTCGTAGACATTGGAGAGAAAATGCATGTAATGCTGCCCGAGCTGGAGCAGGTCGAGGCCATGCACGCGCAGTACGCGCGCTGTGTTGCTGGTTTACCTACCACTGTGCAGCCGCTATCGGCGCTTATGATGTCGTATCTGGTTAATAATGGTGATTCTGCCGATCCGTCAGCGTCTCTGCTGGCGCTGCTGGAACTCGCGCTGGAGGCCATTCAGCAACGGTTTGTAGCCCAGATATGCTGCATTACACCCCCGCTGAGCCGCTATGGCTGCCAGCAATTGACCGCTGACGTTGAATATATCTTTAGCGTCGCTACATCTCTTGCTGATCCCAGGGATTCTGGCTTTGAAGCTCTGCGTCTTAAGCTTATTAGCCAAGACAATAATACTCAGACAGGTTCCCCGCCTGATCCCAAAGTCTGGAACAAGATTTGCGAGCTTCTTCTGCAGCATTCGGAGAAGTAGAAGAGGTAGCTTGTTCCTTTCTATAAAAGCTTTTTATTCCAGTATAGATAAGGCGCAGGTGGTGGTAGAAATCCTTTGACATTATTTTCTTTTCTCTATTCTGTACATTTTCTCTGTCATGAGTTGCTCTTAAAATTAAGTATAGACATGCGTGTAGGAAGGAAGAGCTCACAATAGCGACATGTCTGAGCTGGGGTCGCTCGGTGTTGGCGGAGGATGTATGTCCAGAAGATGAGCATGCTGCGACGCTGTGTTACCCGTGCTGTCTGCCATGGTTGCGGCAATAAACGAAAGATCCGCCGGTAGCGTATCCGACGGCAAGGTGTCCGCAATTCCACTGTGGCTTGACTGCAGACCTGGCAGTGATGCAGATGCTGTCATGGTCTGTGCACGATCTAGAATTTCCTGCGGATGTGGTGCTGGTGCTCCAATCCTTGACAGTGCCTGCACCATGCTGTTTGCAGAAAAATCATACCCTGCAGCCGCTGCAATGGCTGCTGCGACTGCTGCAGAATTCTCGCTGTCATCTTGTTGCATTTCTGTGTGTTGCTGTAATTCGTGTGCGTCGTTTGATGATACCGTCCGATGGTGCATAGTTGCGTCGGCGTAGTGACCGGGGCTACGGCCGCGCACAACAATTGGCGCCGAAGTGCTTGAGGCTACTAGAATCCGCCCGCCATTCTCACAATCAGCTAACAACAGAACTTCCAGCATATAGTACTGTTGCGCTGCCCGACGTTTGCCGTTGTTGGCTGTGGCCGTTTTAAACTGAATGCGCTCGAAGCACACCGTGTTGCTTCCAGTTGAACCATTTTGTGCTGCTATATCAGTGGGTAGAGCCGGCTGCGGCTGCGGCGTCATCTGTGGGCCCTTGTCGCGCTTTGGCGTATGCTGTACTAACTCTACAATTTTCCCGTCTTCTAGAACCTGTGCAGAAAGCCCGATTAAAAATCTTGTTACACGGTGCATCACACCATTCACTACTGCAACACATCCTGTTGCAGTGCTGCCATTTATTGCGGCTGTGCCCCCACTTGCTGGAACTGCACCCACCAGCGAAAATGTGCAGCTGACTTGGAAGTAGTTGCGTCGGTAGCATGTCCAGTCTTCGTTGGCTAAAAAGAAACCACGGTCTACTTGTGGGCTCAAACATGCTATATACTGCGTTGTCTTGTCACCGCTGTATAGCTCGCAGTGCTGCTGTGCTTTTCCAAAAAACGCACGTGGCTGCTGCTGACCTTCTTGTGGCATAGTGCCACGCCGCTTACGTGATGCCATCGTTGTGGCTGGTACGCTGGAACCCGCATCCTGCGCTATTGCTGGCTCTGACAGTGGCTGTGTATTGCACCAATCAATCAGATCAAGCTTGTTGTCGTGCAACTCTGCGTTGCTACAGTATACTGCTTATTATAAAATCTTTTTTAGGTCAGAACAATACCAACTGATTGACACCACATTTGCCTGTCTACGCAAGTGTATGTATTCTAAAGATGCAGAGCAATTGCACAGTCCTTACCTGTCAAATGGAACATGGAGAGCGTAGTTTTGGAAAAGATCAAAATCTGCTCCGGCGAGAAGGGGATGTACTTGAGCCTTTGGTTGTTGCTGTTGCTGCTGAATCCCTTCAGATGTGTTCTGTGCAGAACTTTGCGTCGATAAATGCAGCTGATGCTGCGATTCCATATTCATACTCTTCGCGGTAACCTTACAGTTACCGAATAGTTTTTTCACTGTGTTGTTCTCCGCGGGCGATTGGGTTACCACAAAGTTTGTGATGATCTAAATTGAGACGTTGTAGTAGCACACGCACAAGGTAAAAAAAAATTGTTTGTTGAGTTTACACAAGTTGAAGGCAAAGGAAAATGTATTGAAATCTATCGCAAGTGAGCCCCCCATGTAAGAGTGACCCTGCATACTTGACAAAGGGTATAAAGTCTACACCTCCCCTTTACCACGCGCATGAGCTTATTGTTTGTTGGTAAGCCTCCGTCCATGCAAGTGATCGAGCCTACTATTCGCGCAAATGCAACGAATCCCGCTGCCCCCCTCCCGCCTGATCCGCTGCTACAGTCTCCAGATACCAGTGTTTATAATGTCTATTGGCCAGGTGATGCTATTCATTTACCTACCTCTTGCCTGAGCCCAATAGCGTGGGTCTCTCCTCAGTAGTCAGATTCCCATGTCAATATTTATGATAGATTGGCAACCGCCATTTCGATTGTCGCCTACGCGCGCTCGTGGATGTTATCGTAATGACCAGTTTGCAATTTCTTTTGTTCTTCTACAAGTAGCAACAGTAAACGCAACTACTATTCCTTGTGGATGCTCCTCTCCATCCAAAAAAAAAGAGGTCGCCCATGTTCTGGAATGATTGACACTAATAGCAAAACTACCAGTCTTAAATATAATCTATACCCATTTTTTTCTTTTTTTCGATTTTGTTCGACTGTATGTCTGATCGACTGTCTGACCATGGATAATGTCAGGTAAAGATAATGGATGTGTAATACCGGTGAATTTTAATCACGTTGTAGATATTAGATTGACTCCTATGAAGAGTAAAATTGTTCAGGTAATGTTGTTGCAAATAGTCTAATAAGACCCGGCAGAAGAGTGCCGTTTCAGAAGCTGAGCTACTGGCAGGATGGTGCCGTAGGAAACTAAGTGAAAGAGATGAAAATGTGTTAAACTCTGAGGAGAACTTTGGGCCAACTCGGCCGCCGGTTCTCCTCATTAAATATGTGAAAATAATACTATTGAAAAACGCTAGTGCCTCAGGGAAGGTGGTTCCATCTATTGTGAGACATTCACAATCCTTTGCACGGCCATTCGCGTTCCCGGGTCCGTGCGTTCATGATCCCAGAACTCGATCAAAAACCGGTTTGGCGGGAGGGAGGGTTCCCTGCCATCCCCGGTGGGTCCTGCGAACCCTGTGCCCTGGGGGAGGGGGCAATTACACCCGGGGAAAGTGGGGGTGCAGAGGGTCCCCCTCTCGGCCCCGCAACAATGTCACCTAGGATATAACCCGGTATAAAAATCTTAAATGTAATTAAAACTCTGAGCTCTCCCAAGAAGAAACAGGCGCTATCAAGGAAAAATAACCCGCCACGGTCTTCTTTTTAATAATAATAATAAAAAGAACTGCATTGAACCCAAGCCGTGGTGCGATATTGATCAGTACCCTAAATCAGAAACAGGGCTGCTTAAATAATAATAGATTTTGTTGAGAACTTGTTCGAAAAAAAAGGCTATACAAGCAAAGGTTACTCTTGAATTACAGTGCGAGTGCGCATTTCTGGGCGTTGGATGTCTAGATCACGCCGCAACTTTGCAGTGCCAAGATCAAAAAGCAGGGTGATCTGGCCAAACACATAAACTAGGGTGGCGGCATAAAAGAAGTTTGCATTGCCGCTGCCTTGCTCAATCCACAGATACCAAAAGACTGGAGCAAGAGCTACTCCGTAAAACAGCAAATTCGCAGACAGAAATATAAACTGTAGATATTTGAGTAGCTCTTCGAATATTGGCAGTAAGCCGAGGAATAAGGCCAGGTCACCCCATGCCGGATAAGACTTGAGCGCTGAGATGATGCCCACCAGGAATGTCGCCGCAAACAGCGGATCCTGTCTGAAGCGCCACGATACCGGAACCGCAAAGCCAAGCGCAGTAAGCTGGAAGACGACAAAGAAAAACAGACGAAATTCGTCAAAAACCTCTGTAAAAAAGTACCAGAAGAGTCCGACGTTGGGCTGCAAATCGGCTACGCGCACGGTAAAGTCTATTGTAGCACCAAAGTACTCTGAGCCAAACACAGTCACAAAAAGCACGTGTAGCAGTCCAACTGCTACTATAAACTTGACCACGGTGGCCATAATGCTGCCAAAGCGTTGCTGGCGGTTATGTGCCATTAGTGAAATAGGAACTATAAGCATAGCTGGATACAGCGACAGATGTGTGGCAACAGCAGCACAAACAATTGCCCTGTTCGTGCGGCCCTGCAACCCAAAGTAAAGTGAACCAACGACGGCGAGATGACTGAATACAATAGTCGATTTGACCAGCGTTGTGCCCAAAGTCAGCGGGTTGAACAGATACAGCATAGCAACCACGGACGGCATACACACAAAACGCGTCTCGCCTGGAACAGATAAATGCAGGGCAGACTTGGCCTTGAGAGCGGCAAGCTTAGCTAGCATTAACGCGACAAGCACATCAGCAGCAGTGTATAACAGATCCGTAAATATGGAAGGCAGGTAATACAGCGGCTTAAACAGCAGCAGCAAGAGGGGCGACTGATGAAACACGCCGCCATCGTAAGGAGACACAGCATGTGCGCTCAGATGCAGCCCCTCCATCAGACGTTTGTAGCTGGTCACGGGCGTAGACAACTCCACTCGACCAGAAAGATAAGTTGACACTAAACCAGGGAAGAGAACAAAGGCTGTCAGTCGTACGGTGCTGGCTATCATCAGCACATAAGCCAGACGCGTGGCTTCGGTCTGCGCAGGCTGGGCAACGGAGGCACCAGACTTTTGAGAGTGTCGTGCCTGAGTCTTTGGTGACATTGCGCCCAGAGTCTGGGTAGCGAATGCTGGTTGAATGGTAAATGCACACGTAGAAAAGCAGTTGGCTGTCGAAATGCAAGTGAAGAAAGGCAAGCTGTGTTTGTGCCTGTCACAGCACTTGCTGGGTTGTCACTTTTTAATAAAGGTTTAGTATTAAGGATTCAAAGCAGAGAACTAATAAACTATTCACAAGTGCAAGCCGCTTAAGAGAGGGGGGGGAGGAGGATCACCCTCACTAATCGAATCACCCGCAGATCTGAGCGCAGATTCTGCTGGCTGCGACATGCCCATTCTCAAGCGAGCTGCAGTTCGATGGGCCTGATTGGATCGGAGAACCCGATCTGATCGCAATGCAGAAACCTTTATGTGTAGCTGCGTCAGCACTAGCATTTCACGACTGCTAGAAGACTTTTCTACTCCGCAGCTAGCATTGAAAAGATATTTTATCTTTTTAGTTTAAAAACAAAAAGCTCAGATCAGCCAATAACTACAAAGAGTAACGATTACCAAAAAGAGGATGGCGCAGGACAGAATAAGCATTGGGATGGAGCCACGCCCACAGGAAGGCATGGATGCAGATGACTTTGTGAACGGCGATATGGTACATGACGGCGCTGACTTTGCCATCTTGCCGATTTGCCGCGTACAGGACGAAACTGGGGCACAGCGGGTGCTGGATCGGGGTCACTTCGAGCCCGATGAGCTGGTAGTTCAGACGTCGGCAAGCACGTATTGCATTCTGGGGATGACGTCGAAATGGGCTGGCGAGGGCGACAACGCAGAGGCGCTTGTGAGGAAAGAGGTGGAGTTTGGCGAATACGTCGGGTTAAAGAGCGTTGTTGCGCCTGCGGTGGTAGGAGGAGACGCCGCGGCCAGCTACGGCCAGCTGGTAAGCTCGCTGGTAGAAGCACCGGAGCCACAGACAGTGCTTGTGCGCGTGCAGCTGGAAGAATCGGACGCATGGCAGAGGTGGAACCGCGTGCGGTTGATGAGCAACAGCAGCACACGGCTGCAGGTCCTGCTCGAGTTAAGCGGCAAAAGCGACGGAGATGGCAGGACGGTGGTGCAACATTGGCGTGCCGAGCCTGTACACGTAGTAGTTCTGCCTGCGCGGCTGTTTCTTCAAAACGCAGGCGGATATCCAGTGCTACGGCGATGGGATCAGGAGGCAATGCACCAGTGGATGGATCTCGGCGTAGCGCTGGCAGTCCAGCAGGGCGATGATGGCGATGCAGAGGTCAAAGACTGCGTGCGGTATCTGCGGCATCTGGCGGAGACGAGGCCGACAACAGCAGCGCATTGCGCCGCGTCAGACGCGTACCGTGACGTGTTGCAGGCGCCGCTGCAGCCTCTAATGGACCAGTTGGCATCAGAGACATACGAGGTGTTCGAGGCAGATGCGCCCAAATACGAGCACTACGAGGCGGCGATGATACAGGCAATTGTAGATACTGCAGCAGCACGGCAAGACAGTGACAGGCAGATTGTGTTGGTGGTGGCAGGTGCTGGGCGCGGGCCGCTGGTGAGTCGGGCGCTGCATGCGGCACGACGCAGTGCGGCAGACGTGGCAGTGGTCGCAGTGGAGAAGAACGCCAGCGCGGTGGTGGAGCTGCATCGGCGCAACATGTCGCTATGGGGCGGCGCGGTAGATGTGGTGCACGCGGATATGCGGCGGTGGGCGCCGGCACAGCGCGCAGATATCCTTGTAAGCGAGCTGCTAGGATCTTTCGGAGACAACGAACTGGCGCCGGAGTGTCTGGCCGGCGCCCTGGAGCGGCTGGCAAATGTGTGCATACCGCGCCGATACACGGCGTACGTGGCGCCGGTGTCGTCTTCAGCACTATTTCGCAGCGCGCGCGAGTTTGGTGGCACCCACGCCCTGGAGACGCCCTACGTCGTAAACATGCATGCCGCGCGTGTGCTGGCGCCTGAGCAGCCGGTGTGGGAATTTTCACACATGCCCGGTGACAATGTGCACAGCCAGCGCTCGAACACGATAAAATTCAGAGTGCAGGGCCCAGCGCTGGTACACGGAGTGGCGGGCTTCTTTGATGCGGAGCTTTACACAGATGTGCGGCTCAGCATCTGTCCGGCGACGCACACGGCAGAAATGCACTCATGGTTTCCAATGTTCTTTCCAATCCAGGTATTGTATAGCAGTTCTCTGCGTGGCTGGCGTGCAAGTGGCGGAGTGTCGAATGGCGCCGTGCTGATTTTTTCTTGTTTATGCCATGGTTTTGCGTTTAAATATTCTGTTTTTTTTATATGTGTCTGTGGTTGTGCATGGGTCTGTGGTTTTGTAGGTACCGCTGGCCGTTGCAGACGGTGACGAGGTACTGGTGCATATGTGGCGACGCTCGGCTGGCGCAAAAACGTGGTATGAGTGGTGCGTTGACACGCCCGGGGGAACTTCGGGTCTGCACAACGTCAACGGCCACGAGTTCTGGATTGGGCACTAGCGCACTTGGTATTTTTGGCCATGGAACATAGAACACTCTACGAAGCAATGCTGCTTGGTAGAGTATTCCATGGGAGCGGCAGCTTCCCACACACTTCTTCTGCGGCGCGGCAGCCTTTGTGTTTTTTTTTTTTTGCTTAGTTGGTTACTGCGCGTGAGCTAAAAGCGCCGCTGGTGACAAAAGGACTGTTGTGTGTCTTTTGATACCAGCGGCGCTTTCCTTCTCTGCTTTATGTCATCAGTTTGCTCCTTTGCTTCGCCCGTCCGCTTTCCTTTGTTCTGCTCCCTGTCTTTTTCTCCACACACTTACACCCGCGCATAATTACCGCCGATGTCTGCCCGCTCGCTGCTGGCGCGGCTGTTTGCGCGCCGTGCTGTCAACAAAGACAGGCCGGGGCAGTCGCGGACGGTTTACGTCAACATGCCGATGCCTGCAGACGCATTTGATGCGCGTGGACGGCCGCCGCCTTACGCGCCCAACCACATTCGCACGGCAAAATACACAGTTCTTTCGTTTGTGCCAAAGAACCTGCTGGAGCAGTTTCGACGTGCGGCAAACATCTACTTTCTTTTTCTGTTGATACTGCAGTTTATTCCAGCGGTGACCACCGGCATGCCTGGTCTCAGCGCGCTAGCGCTGTTCACCATCGTTGCGCTAACTATGGCAAAGGACGGCTATGAGGATTCCAAGCGCAGCGCCAGCGACCGCGAAGCCAACCGCGCGTCCGTCGTTGTGTTGGGTCGCGACTGGATCAACGCAAACAAACCACCTGCACATGCTCTGCGCCCGCGCGGCCCGCTGCGGCTGTTATGGAGTGACTCGGGCGCTGAAGGCTCCGTCGGAGGTGCCGTGCGGCCACCGTCCGCTGGACCGCCTGTACCGCCAACGCGTTTAGATGGTGGAATTGGCCTTGACAGCGACGAGTGGACGCATACAGAGTGGCGTCACGTGCATGTCGGCGACATTGTGCTGCTGCGCGACGGAGACGCCGTGCCGGCTGATCTGCTGCTGCTGAGCTCCGCCGCCAAGGACGCCACGTGTTTTGTGGAGACGAAGAACCTTGACGGTGAGACTAATCTTAAATCAAAACATGCGCCGCCCGCCGTGGTGCACGCGGACTCGCCGCGACGACTAGCTGAACTCCGCTGCGTGGTTGAAGCCGAGGCGCCAAGCACGCTGCTTTACTCGTTCAAGGGCACACTGCGCATTGACGATGGCGGCTCGCAAGCAGAGCAGCAACACGCAGGGGTCGAGCCACTGAGCGTCGATAATCTGCTGCTGCGTGGAAGCGTGCTGCGCAACACAGAGTGGGCGGTGGGCGTGGCGGTTTTCACTGGTGACGAGTCGAAGATTATGATGAATGCAGGCGAGACGCCGTCCAAGCGCAGCCGGATTGAGCGCATGATGAACTTCCAGGTGATGTCGCAATTCTGCCTGCTATTTGTGCTATGTTTACTGTCTGCAGTTCTCGGTGGCATCTACTACGGACGCGGCAGCTCGTTTCAGGAGCGGTTCATTGTATCATTTGAGACTGCGCGCGCCTGGAGAGATGCGCCGCTGTACGGCTTCTTGGCGTTCTGGACGTCGCTGATTCTCTACCAGACGCTGGTGCCGATTTCGCTGTATGTTACTATTGAGGTGGTCAAGTCGTTTCAGGCCTATTTTATCAACCAGGACGCCGACATGTACTACGCGCCGGTCGACCGCCGTTGCGTACCCAAGGCATGGAATCTGTCGGACGACCTGGGCCAAATTGAGTACATATTCAGCGACAAGACTGGTACGCTGACCCAGAACGTCATGGTTTTCCGCCAGTGCTCCATCCGTGGCCGCGTGTACGGTGAGCTTGTGGGCGATGACGAACCAGCACGCGTCGACGCGCTGCGCCGCGCCATGGATGAGCGTCTTGCACGCGTGTGTGACAACCCATTTCGTCAGAGCAGTACGGCGACGTTCCTAGACCCAGCGCTGTACGACGCACTGGCCGAAGAGTCTACACAAGCACGCGCGGTTATTGAGTTTTTCACTGTGCTAGCTGTGTGCCACACCGTTGTCGCCAGCGTGCCAGACGCTGCGGCGCCACATCACATTGAATACAAAGCGCAGTCGCCTGACGAAGCTGCATTGGTTGCCACGGCGCGCGACGTCGGGTTTGTTTTTGTGCGCCGCGACGGCGACCGTATGCTGTGCAACTTTCTCGGCCATGCGCAGACTTTCCAACTGCTGGCCACGCTTGAGTTTACCAGCGCGCGCAAGCGCATGTCGGTTATCGTGCGTCGTGAGGACGGACGCATTATGCTGTTATCCAAAGGCGCTGATTCGGCTATTATGGAACGCATTCGCCCGCATCAGGACCGTCTGCGCCAGGCCACCCTCGACGATCTGGAGTTGTTTGCTAATCATGGCCTGCGTACGCTGTGCCTGGCATACCGCCTGTTGGATGAAGCCGAGTATTACGAGTGGCGCGCAACATACGATCGCGCCATGGCATCGCTAGGCGACCGTGAGCAAGAGGTCGAGAGTGCATGTGACACCATTGAGCGCGGTCTGCAGCTGGTCGGCGGCACCGCCATCGAGGACCGGCTACAGGACGGCGTTCCTGCAACCATCGCGCAGTTGGCGCTTGCCGGCATTAAGTTGTGGGTGCTGACTGGGGACAAAACTGAGACTGCTATTAATATTGGCTACAGCTGCAACCTACTTAGCGCCGAGATGCAGCTGGTAGTTGTGCAGGCCGACGACGCCGCCGCTACGCGATCTCAGCTGCTGCATGCTTTGGCCGAGTTTGGTGACTTGCATCCCGACTTGTCAGCTCGCGCTGGAGCTGGCGGACCCATGGCCGGAGTACCGCGGAAGGACCCGCGCTCTTGGCGTAGGCTTGTGCACCGTATGCGGGGTAAGAATGGTGTTGCGGACCCTGCGTTCCAGCATGCTCGCGAGCTTGCGCAGAATGAGCGCCACCGCCACGGCGTCAAGGGCGTCTGGGATGACATTCGTACACGCAACGTGCCGTCGGACCGGCGGCCTGCGCTACGCGTGCGTCGAGATGCGCCGCTGGCACTGGTTATCGACGGCACGTCGCTCAAATTTGCGCTGGAGCCTGATCTGGCGCCGTTGCTGCTTGAGCTGGCTGTTCGTTGTCAATCCGTGCTGTGTTGTCGCGTATCGCCACTGCAGAAGGCGCTGGTTGTGCGCCTGGTAAAAGATGGTCTGGGCACCCTGTGCTTGGCCATTGGCGACGGCGCCAACGACGTCTCGATGATTCAGGAAGCAGACGTCGGCATTGGAATTAGCGGTGAGGAGGGCTTGCAGGCCGCCATGGCCAGCGACTATGCCATCGCTCAGTTCCGCTTTCTGCAGAAGCTGCTGCTAGTACATGGCCGTTGGTCATATCTGCGCATTACATCCATGATCCTCAATTTCTTCTACAAGAACGTCGTCTTTACCATGTCGCTTTTCTGGTTCCAGATCTACTGCCAATGGTCTGTCGCTAACATTTTCGACTACACGCTGATTACTCTGTACAATATGCTTTTTACCTCGCTGCCACCTGGTGCTCTTGGCGTGCTAGATCAGGATCTGCCTGCTTTTGTCGGCGCTGTTGTGCCTCAGCTATACAAGCGTGGCATTTACAAGCTTGAGTATTCCATGGCTCGCTTCTGGACCTACATATTTGACGGCATCTACCAGTCTGCTGTCATCACTTTCCTGGTTATCTATACGTATTTCTTCAGCTTTGCTGCCGAGCGCAATGGTCTGGATAGCGCCAATGGCGATGACATTGGTACTGTCGGTGCCTTTTGTGTTATTCTAGCCACCAACCTGTATATGGCCATGAACAACAGGTCCTGGACTTGGGTAATGCCTATTGCGTTGCTGATTGGCATTGCGCTGCTACTGGGCGTCTTTTTTGTCTACGGTGTCATTTACGACACGGAGTTCTCGTCGGGTGCTGGTGTGCGCATTTTTGCACAGCCCTACTTCTGGCTTATGCTTGTGCTCACTGCCATTGCCTGTCTTCTGCCGCATTTTATTGTGAAGTTTGTGCGCTCCGCTTGGTTTCCTACTGACACGGACGTTGTGCGTGAGATTGTACATGCGTTTCGGAAGGGCAAGCATGTCGCGCAGCCGTGGCCTAAGTCTGGCATTGGGGCGCTTGACTATGCCACTGCGTCTCCCCACAAGGAGGTTCCCTTTGGTGCTATCCCCGAACAAAAGTCTTCGCAGTCGCACCTTGTCCATCGACACCACCACCGCCAATTTGGTGCTCCTGGAAGTGCTCACACCAATATGGAGGGTGCTATTCCGCTTTACGATATTAGCGCTCACATATCTGCGGCGTCCAGCACTCCTGCAGCAGCAGCAGCAGCAGCAGCAGCAGCAGCAGACCATATGGCGATTCCACAGTCCCAGTCCAAGGCTGGCAACACTGTTCCTGTTGATACTTTGAATGGTGTGGGGCTTTACCAGGGTGTCCGTTATCCAGAGAGGGATACAGCTTTGGTTAATTACTTGCATACTCTGGTCCATGGAAGCCCTCCGTCTGCTGATACTAAAAATGACAACATTTTTAAACGGTTTTCGGTGCATCAGCAACGTCATAGTGTTGAGTCTGTTGACGATGCTTCTGCTGCTGACACACAGGCTATGTTGGATAAAAATAGCGATGGAGCTGAGAATCAGGCAATACAGCTGCGTCACAGGGAATCCCGCAACAGCGTGCGCTCGTCTATTTACTTCCTTGACGATGGATCGGTACAACCACATACTGGATATGCATTTGCTCAGGAGGAGCAACGGCCGTCCGAGCGGAGAGGGCATCGGAAACATCTTTATAGACAAACTCACAATTCCTAGAATTGATCGCCTTTTTTTTTTCTCAAATCTGTTAATCTACCCATTTCTATCTTCTTGCGTCTTTTCTATCAACAAATTCTTGATGTTCTCTTCTCGCCCCACATGTGCCTTGCATTGATGTTCAAATTTTTGACAAAATATAAATTGCACATCAAGATTGTCATGGTTTATCCAATGGACGTGCGCACTATCTTCATGGCTTCTTATATTTTTAGAAATATTGTTGTTGTTTTTTTTTTGTCGCATGCCCAAGATTTACGACAGCTGCCATGTTTGTAATCTCCTCCCTTCACTGCACATTTTCCTTCAGGATAAAAACAGGCTTTTTTTTTTTCTCCTTTTCTTACTCTGTCCACCTTTTCCTTTTTCCATCTTTAAAACATCTAAAGTATTCCCTTGTAGTTTTCCGCCTTACTTCTGACACTTTAATTCCGATAATATTGCTGATACTCCCGTCTTTATTATACATTTTATTTCCTATTATACTATTTTTTCTTTTGTCTTGTTTATTCGCGCTGATATAGATAATGCAGCTTGTAGGTGTTCTTGGGTTTTTGACTCTGGGTCTATCCGCCGCTACTACAGTGGTACCGAGAAACAACGTCATCCGCAAGGGTAATTTTGAGGCTCAAATTCCGCGCGTTATTGGCGGCAAGCCAGCGGGGGCAGATGAGTTTAAATCAACTGCGTATATTGAGATGATTGATAGCTATTCTGAGGGCGGCATTTGTACAGGCAGCCTCATTGCCCCTAATGTGGTTCTGACTGCTGCACATTGCACATACATAGACCTTACCTCACAATTTATTGCTGCTGACTTTCAGGTTGGCTTCACGCATACCATGCCTGATCCCAAGGTCATCTACAAGGGCTATTCGGTTTCTAAAGTGATCGCACATCCCAAGTTCTCAATGCGTAATCTGGTCGACGATGTTGCGTTGCTTATCTTAAATGAAACTATTCCCTCGTCAGTTGCTTCTCCTATCAAGATATACGATGGAAAGTTCTATCTTGAAACGCCTCTTCGCGCTGCTGGATTTGGAATAACTGACCCTCATAACGAGACATCGGTTCCAACCGAGCTGATGGCCGTAGATCTGGCCGTTGGAAACACAACTCTGTGCGCACAGAATTCGGACACGTACACATCAAAGTCGCAAATTTGCACAGATGGGACTGCGGGAAAAGACACTTGTCAAGGTGACAGTGGCGGCCCTCTTGTCACTCCTACAGATAACAAGGAAGATAGCATTGCGTTGCTTGGTCTAACCAGCTACGGAACCGTTAGCTTGGGCAATCCCACTGGTCTGTGCGCAGCAAAGGGCTCTTCAGGTTTCTACACTTACATTGCGCCTTATCTATCCTGGATTGCGGAAAATGCTGATCTGGATGCAAAATCAATCAGTGTCACAAACAAGACTTCTTCTGGTACATCTGTCAATGGCTCCGGTAGCACTAAGCATAGTGATGACAAATCCGATAGCAATGACAAATCCGAAACTGGAAAGGAAATAGATACTGAAGAGGAGGATGAGACTAAGAACGACAGCGACAGTGATGATAGTGAGAATAACCAGGCCGAGTCTCCTAAGGATGTCCCAATCTCTGATGCCGTTGCCATTCAACTTTCAATGACTGCCATTGGCATTGCTGCTTTGACCATGTTTTTCTAGATTTACAGTTTAATCAGGTCTAAAACCGATAGGAAAAATATTAACAAAAACCAATCCATAGATGACGTTATAGCCTAGCTTATGTGTTTCAGGCTCTGACTAGGATATGCAACAGCTTATTTCGGGCATGCTTTGCTATCATTTGGATATCGGATTTGCTTTGGACTGTGCCTGCTAGTGGCTTTGCTATGAGGTTGTATTTTCCGAATAATACCGGTTTCAGCACTCTTGAAGATGTATTATTGGTAGTAAATAAATTTATAAATATATACTATAAGCAAAGTGTATGTATGCTTTGCAACTTGAGGTCTCCTCTTACCTTTGACCAAGAGCCGGTGCTTTTTATAATCTTGTAGATTATTACCTTGTACGTTTCAGGAAAGCCCTGGTAAACCTGTGGGTGCCGTAGAGTGTTTTCCAAGGCATTAGGTGTAGTAGTAGTAACTGCTTTATAGATTGCAAAAACCTTCTCTATTTTTTTTTTATAAAGTAGTGCCCGTCAGATGTGAGACCTGAGACAACCGAATAAGAAAAGCTAAAGACAAAAACAGCAAAAAAAAAAAAAAAGCCTGCAGAACACTTTAGATACATTTATGAGACACAGTAATTCTGGTTAGATGCTATACAGTCACAGTGTATTTTTTGGCAAAAATAATACAAAGGTAGAAAGAATAACAAAAAGCAGCTTATTTAGCATGCTGAAAGAAATGCCTGTACTTTGAAAAATATTTTCCGTAGTATTGGTGAGCAGGGAATAAAGTCTTTCTTTCTGTTTCTAACCCTTCCCCCCAGTAAAAGGGTAATGTGCCATTATAAGATACAACCGTGCTTTACTGCCTCTAATATAAAAGATGTCGCCCACCTTTTCAAAAAAAAAAAAATTATTTATTTCTTTTCATATATTTTCTGCCTTTTTCTAAACTAGCAAAGCATAAAATTACTTTTGCTCAAAATGGAAAATATTGTAGATGCTCAACCGCCAGCCCTTGATGAAAACCTAAAACCGACTGATTTTCAATACAAGTGACATTTATAAATCTAAATCCTGAAGGACCAAACTTCACGTTATTCGAAGAAAGAGTAGGTATTACAATTGACCAAGAGTTAAATAGAGAAAAGTCTATTATGGAAATGAAGAAGCATGAAAGAATGAAACATGCGTATGTTGCATGGCATGCTGACAGACCCTTTGCTAATAGTAGTCTTGCATATTGTTATATTGCTGTCGATGATCCATTCAATGAACTTGAAGAACTTTCTTTTGTGGGTTCAACAGATGAACTAATCAAGAAGGCAAAAGGTTTTAGAAATAAGCTTATCAATTGCCAGCAATCAGCTATTGAATCTAAAGTGGTTGACGTTTAAAACGCAACAAAAAACCAACCACTCGGGTTTCCTTCCTAACTCGGTTTGGTTTAAGGTCTTTATCTTTTCTATTGCTTTCATAGTTTTTATTAAGAGCTTTTTTTTTTTTTTAGCTGCAGTAGGTAACGGATTTTTTTTTTTTTTTG
>KZ303513.1:155581-178743 GCA_002705745.1 Coemansia reversa NRRL 1564 | reverse complement strand
TATATATATATATAAAAATTCGGCAATTTTGGCGAGCAATGAATAAAGTCTTGCTTTCTGACCCTCATTGGCGTTTTTTTTAAAAAAATAAAGCAAAACTATAATAATTACAAATGTAATTTATTGCTTTTAAAATAAAAATGTCGCTCGCTTGTACACTAAGTTTTTTTTTTCTTTATTTCTGCATAAAACTTTAATTTTATTTTTCTAACCAGCATTTAGCATACAGTCGTGTTTTCTTTTGCGCAAAATGGCCAATTTACTCGATATTATCGGGCTTGGTAAAAAAAAGGTAATATGTTATATATATAAAACAAAACTAATAATAGTTGCCATCTTTTAAAAGTACTATCCTGATTCTCTTATTCCATTCATTAAAGCAAGTCTTAAAGTCATCAGTTGTTAAGTAATTCAGCTCATTTTGCCAAGCCAATTTTACCTCTTCTAGATCAGTAAACTTCTTCTCTTGTAGCCTGTTCTTTATATGCGGAAAAAGCCAAAAGTCACATGGAGCAAGATCTGGTGAGTAGGGTGGAGCTTTGATAGTTTTTATCTTGTTTTGATTTAGAAATTTTGTTGTAGACTTGGATTTATGAGCTGGAGCATTATCCTGGTGAAACCTCAAATATTTTAGGCCAGATTTTTTATGCAGTTTTTTCCACTCCTTGACCATTGGTTTGAGACCATGGTTAATATAATACTTGCTGTCAACGTTGTGCTTTTTAGTATTTAAGTTGGTATAAAGAATTCCCCTCCTTGAGAAGAATATTATTGCTAAAAAATTTTTACTGTAAGCTGTAGACTTGATCTGTTTCTCAGGTACTTGATCTTTAAGTACCCATTGCTTTGCACCTGGGTCTTTACTGTTTGCGTAAATATAAACAAAAGATTCATCACAAGTTACAATATTATACAAACTTGATTGATTAGTCTTTTTGTATTTCTGAAAAAAGTTCTTACAAAAGTTAACTTGTTCTTGTTTTTGAACATCTGATAGTTGATGTGGCACCCATTTACATCGAATCATTCTGTATCCCAGGTCATTTTTTAAAGTCTTATTCATTGTTCTTGACGAACACCCATAGGTTGATGCTAGCTCATCTGCTGAAATAGTTGGACATTCAGTTATTGTTTTTTTCAGTTCCTCAGAATAAAGATTGGTAATTTCCAATGATGGGCATCCTATTCTAGGTTCATCTTTAAATGAATAGTGTTTGGTATTTAATCTAGTTACCCATTTGCATACTGTTTTATGTGAAAGAGTATGTTTGTCTAATGCATGATCCAGTTTTCGTTTAATCATTTTAGGGGATTTGCTTTCAGTATAGAAAGCATAAATCATTGCACATTTTTCGGATTTTGAAAAATTAAGAGTAGGGGTCATGAAGAAAATTTTAAAACTGTAAAATAAGCAATATTTATGCACATAACTTTCTGTAGAAACAAGCAGTAGCTATTTAAAATGTATTACTGTACTCAATGGATGGTGCAGACTATGGTGCTATTACTTGCTGTTTTGCTTTAAATTTTATAGAAAAGGCATTACCTTTCTTTCCCTGAGCCTGATAATATTCCAGATGCGGATATTGACCTGATATGGGGTAATATAATACTTGTGTCATTTCCAAACCCACATGAGGACTTTACAAACCCGCCATTATATAAAAGTGTAGTAATTCCTGTTGACGGGCAAATTTATCAAGGAATTTTTGAAGAAAAAATATGTGAAAATAAGGATTTGCAAAATTCATACGTTGCATACCGCAAAACCATGGCCAATAGTTATCAAAACTATTTACCACTATTTTGGTCTAAATGATCCAAACGAGCAATTTGATGAACCTCGATTTTTGAATTCAATTTGGGATCTGAACAAAGTTGCAAAAAATATAATAAATGAAGAAAATGGAGAGGAAGACAACGATAATGTATTTAATATGCATAACTTTAATAAAGAAAATAAAGTAAACACCATTACAAGCGAATATTTTAGTGAGGATTATACTGAGAATTTTTTGACCGAATCATCACAATCACAGAAAAAGTACAAGAGTTTATCGATGCCAAAAAAATTGAAAAAAATTTATGCGTTATATAAAAACAAGCTAACCTAGACTAAACGACATGATAATTTAATGTGTTTTTCATTTTAGATGCATATATGGTATAGAAGTTTTCAAAATGTAGCTTTTATATTTTTAAAAATAAAAATACTGTTGCAGATATTGTTTTACACATATACATTTAGTAGTTATGCTCTTCAATTGCAGACATGCCGTAGTTACTTAAACACTAGTTATAAAATTTGCAGTTTTAACTGCATTCAACGCGCTATGGGGGGGGGGTTTTATATTGAAACTTAATTTTATGTTTTTATGTATCTAAACCTTACTTTCCGAGCTTGTCTATCCTCTAACAAAATTAAGGTGTTTAAACCCTATTTTACGTAGGTTACTAATTTAAATTAACTTTAGATTTAGTTTATAACAACAAAAATATATGCTATTGCTTAATAATAAATGCTTACAATTATGTCAATTTTGCTTTAACGATTAAATTTTGTCTTGAAAGCTACTTTATTATCTTATTGCTATATGTTGTTAAAGTTTGCAACTTTAAACATGATGTATCAAGTTGTCTGCATGTTAAATACATTTGATCTATTTTGGCACATTACATAAATTGTAACCCCACAAAAACAAACAGTCATTATTATCGCTTAGTTACCTTTTATACTATAATAAATTTAATTTGCAGAGCTGTAGGTCAAGAGGCAATCCTGGTATACCTTCAAACCACCCAAAACTAGTATTACTAAAAAAGCAAAATGTTATAAAGAAGTAAAAAGAGTAGTAATAAATAAACATTACATTTAACTTACAATAATTTGAAAGATAAAAATGTGTTAAATAGACAACTGCCTCGATGGTCAGTATCAGTCCAGTCGTAGCAATCCACTTTCTTGTGCTGTTAGAAGACTTCACAGCAGCAGTTAATTGGAATAAATATAGAAAAAAAACCCCAATATTAAGAAACATAATGTAACGCAAATTTTAAAGCTAGTTGGTGTGTTAGGTAGATGCTTTGCATACTACTTTTGCAGATTGCAAATGACAGTAATGCAATCCACATCTCAGCGCAAACTAGAAATTTTGCATGATTTATGCCCATACGTAGCTAGTTTTTGCAAAGTGGGTATTTATTCAAGACAGCCCCTGCTATCAGCATAACTTTGGCGAATGATTTGACAATAATACTTAGAGTTTCTCCACTTTTACACGCAAATGGCAGATATAATTGATCCGCTAATACCACCATATAGATTTGAGCGAGTACAGAACCGTCTCTATCGGGGAGGGTATCCCAAACCACGAAACTTTCGGTTCCTTCGTCGGCAACGGCTAAAAACAATAGTATCACTTGTTCCTGGCGATTGTGACAACGCGCTTACCCAATTCTGCGAGCGCGAAAATATACAGAGAATAAACATAAAAGTAGAATCTCCAAATGACAACGTCACATTAAACGAACAGACAGTGTCGCAGTGCCTCGAGTTGATGACAGATTCAACAAAGATGCCACTGTATATCCATTGTCTTGACGGATCCAACGTCACAGGAGTAGTGGTTATGTGTCTCCGGAAGCTGCAGTTGTGGCGTGTGACGTCTTTACAAAATGAGTATTTGCGTTTTGAACAGGACGGGGAGATTATTCCTGAAGAGAGTGAGTTTGTCGAAATGTATTTGGGGAACGGTCTTATTTTACCGAATCCATATGTTGACTGGCTATGGCCTGGGCGTTGTGCTGTTGATGATGGGCCATTGGGGAACAATATGCCGTTTCCCGGCGGTGTTCATCCGGTTGTACCAAAGGCAAAAGTTTGTCCGCGACCATCCTCTGAGATTTGTTTGCCCAGCCCATCTGCAGTGCTCAGCAGGTCAGCCACTGAGCCTTCTCTTCTGGAAATTCCTGCAGTGAAATCCCGGGCTTCTGTAGATTCATTGCGCTCAAGATCAAGCATTCGGCAGAGTATCACAGACGCCGATATCTTTTTAGGAAGCGCAAAGACGCATATTCAGAAAGGTCGGTCACTGTTACAGGACAACCACGGCACATTGCCAAACAGCAGCCAGTCACGAGTAAATAGTCAGCAACACTCACAGCGTAAAGAAGACAGGGCAGCTGTAGATGTGCCAGGAAGTCTTCACACATCAATAAGTACCAGCGTCTTGGCAGAGTCTACTATTCGATCTGAACGTTCAATAAGCAGTGGCAACAAGAGCCGCCGGCAATCAGCATTCCATGACGTGTTAGAGCCAGAAATAGCAAAACTCGCAAGCGATAGTGGGGTTACAGTTGGTGGTGGCAACCGGATGTCGCGACATGAAAATACCCCTTCCGTACATACAATAGGATCCGATACGTCCGTTTATCACACACCAGCGACAGCCAGTAGAAACAGTCACTATGACATGAGCAGCAATTGGGATCCGCTACTTTTCGGTACAGTTGGTCATGAAGGTACTACAGAGCAGAGCACTAAAACAAGGACAGAAGTTGAAGGAGCAAGTCAAACAGAAGGCATTTCCACAGTATTTCAAACCAACAACTCTGTCACAGCCGACAATGGCTTCCATGTACCATTATTAACGGGCAGATCGGCAATTGGCCTCAAAGTTGACGAAGCTAAGGATATTGTGCTTTCTAACCTTGTTCTAGCATTGGCAATCGAGGGTTTGGGAATGTAAAAGTTTGTTTATTTTAGTAGTTTGTTTATTTTAGTAGTTTTTTTTTTTGCTTTGTCTTATCAAAATAAAAGCATTATTTACTATTAACAAATGTCTGTAATTAAACAGTAAACAAGATTAATATTTTTCAAACAATAAATCAAATAGGCATTGTCATAGCATCAGCAGAAACATTATTTCTATGAAAATTTACAACTTGATTTGCAATGTAAACGTGTTCAGGTTTTAGCATCTAGCCGATATTGAGACATTTTTTTTTAGGTTCTACAGACGAGCAACCTCAAAATACATGTGAATTTAGTTTTTATATTTGTTTTGCATAATATTTGTTTTTGAAATTACATGGCAAGTGGTCTATTTTTTGCTTCTAGTTTCTGATATGTGCGCGACTGGGTACTGATAGTGTGTGATAAGGTGGAGGACTCTGTCGATGATCGTCGTGCAATGATTCTTCATGCTCATGGGATGGCACTGTTGCAGAAGCTGGTGAGGAAGTACCGCTGGTAGCAGCCATAGCTTCCTCAATGGGATCAATATAAGGTGGCAGATCGTCTGGCGGAATGTCGCTAAAAGTGTTTCCACGATGTCGCTGTAACATGGCTGAAGGTGGAGGTGGAGGCGGAGGCGGAGGCGGAGAGCGACGGCGATGAGTATTCGAACGCATGGGCGGCATTCGGGTGGAGTCCGACGGCAGCGGTGGTGGCAAATGGGATACTTGCTGCGGTATATGAACCTGCTGCATCTCTCCAACTTCATCGACATTAGAAAGACGCGAAGAGAGTCCAGAAGATCTGTAATTTTGATTACTCCTCCGACCGAGAGAGCTGTGACGTGCAACGGGAAAACGTTGAGAACTATCCGCTGTCACTAAGGAAGTCGGCGTGGTCCCGCCACTCTCCAACTGCCCATAAGACGAGCCCGGATGATGACTCGAAGGATTTCTCTTCTTTCTTTTGCGCCAATACAAAACAAATCCCACCACAGCTAAAACAGCAGCCGCCAGTGGAACCGCAATAGCAATTGGTATTATGTTTGTGTGTTCGTTATCTTCTTGGTTTTCAGTATTCTCCATATCAGCAGCTTTTTTATCTGAGAAACTGTCGTCGTTGGTGCTGTCTGGTCGATAGAGCGGTCCGAGATCTGTGTTGTCTGTAGATGTGGTCTGGTCGACAAACCGAACGTTATTCCATGTGTTTGACATGCATGCGTCTGTTCCACACAATACCGCCACTACCGATACCACATTGTCAGTTCCGGGCTGGTCACCACCCAGAAACACGTCGTTGCCTGATGCATCTGGTGTAGGCGTTGGTGTTGCACTCATTGAACTTCCGCCTGTGTGTAGTTTATGTAGAAGATATCAAAATGCCAACCCTTTCTTTTTTTTCGCAACTCTACTGCTAGAAAGTCGTAGTCTACTGGTTTCCTTTAAACATACGCGACGTCTACTTTTTCTATATAAATATTTTTGTCCTTTATCGTTTTAGCTGATTGTTGTTGTTGTTGTTGCTGTTGCTTAATGCCAGAAAGAATAAAAATAAAAAATAAAATGGTGTCAATTCAAAAATACAAGAAATGCTTTGGAAAAGATAAAAAAAAAAAAAAAAAAGATGCTTCACCTTCCCCACATCTCCTACATGTTGTGAGAGAAACCAGGGAATTCTGTTTGTGATTTTTTTTCTCCTACAGGACAATCTAAAGTTGCAGATCCCTTTTTTCTGGTTGATTAAACTCCAATCAAGGCCAGGGAACAGTTAACAGTAGCAACTGCAACAACTCATGAAGCACTCCCACCAAATGACACCTAACATGCATGGAATGGGCAGTCTATCCATCTACAGAACAAGTCATCTGACAAATATAAACTGAATGAAAACACTCACTACATATTTTTCTCTAAATAAATGTAGATGGATGCTATAGTCTACATGTGCTTCTCTTTAATATTGCTAACAATACAATAACAACACACATCAAGTACAGAAACAAGTATAAATAACAGCGCACCTTCACAGGTGAATAAAATATGCATTCTCTGTTAGATGTCGTCATGCTGTAGATAAACCTCTACAGAAGAGTTACATCAAAAGATCCATACAAATGGTATATCTAAAATAGAAAATGTGGTTGAAGCCTGCTGTTTACAACAAACAGATACGCAAACACGTAGTTTAACTGCTTCTCTCACTTACATTGCTAACACCAACATCATCATGGTAGATGTTAATCCTGCTAATAAAAACAATGTAAATCTATAAAAATGCATTCCTGATGTGTTTAAGCTGGATAAAGATAGGGAACTAAAATTTACGATCTACAAACTCTAACGCTCCAAAGCAAGGGCAGCAGCTGCCGAAAGCGAAGCATACTCGCCAGAGCCCTCACACATGCTGCGGAAAATGCCGTCGGAGCGTTGCAGCAGTGCATGTGGTGTGTCAAACTCAGCAACCTTTCCCTTATCCAAAACTAGAATACGGTCATAGTCAATTACAGTGCGCAGACGATGCGCAATGCAGAACAACGTCGAATTGGCAAACTCAGGCCCGCGGATGGTGCGCTGGATGCGGTCGTCCGTGTCAAAGTCCACGGATGCCGTGGCCTCGTCCATAACAATCAGTCGCGATCGCCGCACTAGCGCCCGGGCCAGCGCCACCAGCTGACGCTGACCCAGCGACAGGTTTTGTCCTCCCTCACGGATCTCCGCATCCAACGACGTAAATACGCCTGCCATGCGCTCAACGCCCGGCTCCAGCGCGGCATCGGCAATGCTGACCGCTGCACTGGCCGTTTGACTCTCGCGCTCACGCACTAGATGTGCACGACGCAGCGCATCCCACATCAGCTCATCCGAGGACTCTCCAAGAGGATCCAAATTAAAGCGGATGGATCCGTTAAAAAGCACCGGGTCCTGTGGAATGATGGTCACACGGCGGCGCAGGTCTTCCAGCCCAACTTTAGAAATGTCGCGACCATCCAGTAGCACGCGCCCATGTGCTGCCTCGATAAAGCGCAGCAGCGCCAATGAAAGTGTGCTCTTCCCAGCACCCGTGCGGCCCACAACGCCAATCTTCTCGCCATGCGCGACTTCCAGCGACAGCTCATGCAGCACTGGCACGCCAGGCGAGTATTCAATAACCAAGTTTTCAATGCGTACAGCGCCCGTCGCAGGCCACGACGGTGGCGGCGTCGCAGCAGCGGAGACATGCAGCGGCGCCTCCTGCTCAACGCCCAAGTATTGGGTCATGCGTTCCACGGCATTCATGTTAAGCTCGTTAGTGCTGTAGTTCCGCACCAACCAAAGCATGCGCCATGAAAACGTCAGCGCATACGACATCACAAAGCCCGCTAGCGCCGCGTCAACACGGTGAATGTTGGTCAAAATAAGCAATGTACACGAAAATGACACCACTGCGCCGATCGCCTCAATGCGAATCGACAGCCAGCGGTTGCACGCCCACACCATGTTAAACGGACGGTTGTGCGCGGTAATGCGGTCAAGTGCCTCCTTTACGTAGTAATGCGTCGTCCCAAATGCCCGGATCGTCGACACGCCCAGAATCAGCTCGCCAAACAGCGACAACAACGGCGACATGCTGTTTGACTCGATGCGCTTCAGCTCACGCGACGAAGTCAAATAGTAGTGCGCCACCAGCACATATGCAACCGTCACCACCCCTGCCACTACCATAAATTCCGGCGCTGTCGCTGTGATTACCACAACTACACTGACAATTGCTACCAGGTCGCTAATGCACCACGAGATCAGATCCATCGCCATCTCATCTATCGTCTGCATGTCTCGCGAGAACCGGTTGATAATCCGCCCCAACGGAGTCGAATCAAAAAATCGCGGCGTCGCCCGCACTACCGATCGCAGCAGCCGCGCGTGCAAACTGCGCGACGCTCGTACGCTTCCTCTAAACATAAACACAATCTTGCACACGTCCCATGCCGTGGCTGCTATCCCAATCAGTAAATACATCCCCAGCCAGTACGCCGTAGAGTGCTGCGCCGTGCCGCCTGCTGCTGCTGCTGCTGCTGCTGCTGCTGCTGGCTGAGGCGCAGTCGCTATGCCAAAGCTCGGAGCAGTTGTCGCTGCATGGAAGCTCGAACCCATCCCTGTCATGCTGAGGCTCATACCTGCTGCAAGGTTGTCGTCGCTGCCCCCAAATGATGATACCCAGACGCGTACCCAGTAGTACTGCATCACCACTGCCAGCTGCTCCACCACTGTAAAAACCAGCATCCCGATCCAGAACGAGTAGTCACCGCATGCCGATAGATACTCAAGCCACACGCTGAACTTGACGTACCCACTCTCGCGCTCCTCATCCTCCACCAAAGTCCCTTCCAATGCTGAAAGATCGCCATGCGGATCCAAACCACGCTGCTCCGCAATCTTCTGCAGCCGCTGTATGTTGTGCTCGTCCTCTGTCACACCCTGTGTACCCTTGGCGTTGTTTAAATCCGACTCTGAAGATTCTGGCTTGGAATCTACGTCCTCCTCAACGCTGACACACTCAATGTCTGCCAGCGCCTCTGAGAATACGCCCAGCTGCTGTAGCTCCTGCGGCGCGCCCTTCATCACAACCACCCCCTCACGCAACATCACCATAAACTGCGCAAAGGGCAGACACATCTTCACATGATGAGTCACTAGCACACGCGTGCGCCCCTGCATCAGCGGCGTCTGCCCCAACAAACACTCCATCAAAATGTGTTTGGCAGTGTGTGTGTCCACCGCTGAAAGACAGTCGTCGATCAGCAGAATACGTCGGCTCGAGTATACCGCACGTGCCAGCGCAACCCGTTGCTTCTGTCCACCAGACAGCGTCACTCCCCGCTCGCCGATCTCCGTCTGGTCGCCGGCACGCAGAATACGTAAATCAGCCTTCAGCGCACACGCCCGCAGCACTTCCTCATACCGCTGCTGGTCGTAACGCTCGCCAAACAGAATGTTCTCGCGAATCGTCGCGTTGCGCAGCCACGCTTCCTGCGCGACATACGCAATGTTGCGAATCGCCAGGCCCTTTCCGGCAAGTCCTACCACGTCTCCATACTGTGCTTCCTGTTCGCCTAGCTGCCGTGCATCGCCAGTCGGCAGTAGCACGCGTCCACGCGTCAGCGTCATCTCGCCGATCAGACCCGCTAACAACGAGGACTTGCCCGAACCTGTGGGCCCTGCAATTACCGATAACCCGCCCTCCGGGAACTGCACGTCGATGCCCTGTAGGGCAAACGGGGCTTTCCCGCCATCGCTATTCAGCGTGGCACTGGACTCGTTACCAGAACTTAGTAACGGCGTCTGCTCCGTTGCCGGAACCTCCGATGCGCCAGACAATGGTGCCTCTGTTGAGCCAGACAATGGTGCCTCTGTTGAGCCAGACAATGGAACCTCCTCTGCTTCTGCGCTTTTGTTCTCAGATTCCGCACTCTCCCATTCTAAATCAGCATCGGCAAAACCAAGCGCCTCATCGCCCTCCACGGGCAGCACACGCGACTCTAGGCTTTGAACCTCTGGCTGATTAAGATACGAACCTATACGGTTGAGCGACACATAAGCGCTGATGCCCCACGTCACATGCCCGGGAAGATACTCAAGTGCAGTGCGGAGTATCTGGAACACAGAAACGGATGTAAAAGCAACCTCCGCCGTCAGCGTGTGTCCAAACACCATCGTGTACGTCGCAAACGACAGTACCAGCACCAGCATGGGAAGCAGCGTTGATGCGATGGATATCTTCGCCCACTCATACATCAGCCGCCACTGCTGTCCCAGCTGCCGCTCGCGCCGCTCGTCGATTTTCTCTGTAAACCGCGACTCCCACCCGAACAGCTTAATCGCCTTAATACCCTGTAGCAGTTCGGTAATCTCCGTCACACGCTCATCGCTGATCGCATTGAGCTTGTTCTCGATCTTCGTCAGCCGTTCAAACAACAGCTTGGATAGCGGAAGATACACTACGCAGATCGATAGTCCTACCAGCGCTGACGCACCAAGCAGTGTGTAAATGTACCACACACCAATCGCCAGCTGCAGCGGAAGCATGTGCATCTGATGCAGATACGATGCAAACTCCGACACGCGCTGAAAGTCAGCCGTCAGCAAATTCATGATCTTGCCGTCTGCTGCAGCCTGCGCCGAGTGTCCGTCGCTCTTTTCGCCATCTTTCGCATCATCTTCCACGTCATCATCATCGTCATCGTCGTCCCAGCCGCCTTTGCCGCGCCGCCGCAGCGTCTTGACTGAAAGCTCTGCGACCATCAGGCCCTTAAGCCGTATTCCGATTTTGCGTCCGATCCATAGCGTCTGCGATTCAAGGGTTGAGTCACAAATGGTGCAAACCAGCATCGCAATTGCACACACGTATGCATTACGCAGTCCCCCTGCTGCTGCGTCCTCCGAGGACCCATTGCCCTCAATAACGCGAATGATTCGCTGCAAGAAAAATGGTGCCGCATAGTTAAGCAGCGTAGTAATAGCCGCCAGTACCGCCTGCATCGAAATCTCAAATGCAAACGTACGCGCAACTGTTATAAAGAGTGAGCGACCTGCACGACGGTGTCTCAGGTAGCGTCGCCAGTTGGGTACAGCAGCATCAACCTCTGCCAAATTATACATATCTGATACCTCCAGCTGCCGCCGTGCACCAATAGTCAGTAGCGTACCAGCCCACGAAAACGCCAGCTTGCTCAGCCACGACGTGTTGTGCTCAGGCGTGTCCGCCAGCTGCGACGGCCTCTGGTCTGTGTGCCGTGCAAGTGGCGTCACCTCCTCGTCTCCATTGACTTCATCATTGGGAACTGCCTGTGCTGAGCCGTCTGCCTCCGCTCTCATAAATAACGCACGCCGCTGCACAAAACCATGCGCTACCATGTGCGCGAGCGATACCAGCGTGGTTGCTGTCAGAATATTAGCACGAAACGTGGCATGCCGCCCCCACATCGGATCGGAGCTTGTTTGGGGTCTCAAGAACGAGTAATACATCTCGCTCAGTCCCACTACCAGCTGAGTCGCTACTGCGACTGGAAGTGCCTGCGGGAACAGCCCCACATGCTCCAGTCGCTTGCTGCCGCTACTTGCAAGCGCTAAAATGCTAACCACTGCTACCACTGCCACAAGGCCAGAGACTTGGAACTGCACCAGCGGAAATGCGCTTTGCTGCTCCCCGGCGCCATTCCACCACGTCCCGAACAGTGCAGTCTGGACTGCTGCCAGGACTACTACTGCTGTGCCTGCCCACAATCGGTTATCCACCACGACCACTGCGCCGGGTGGACGGCGTATGGGGCTCTTGTTGTAGTCTGTAGAAGATCCGCTACCCCGACGAAGCAGGAACTGCTGGGCACATAAAAATGCAGCAGCAGCACCAACACCCAGCAGCACAGCCGACCACAGAAAATTTGTTCGGATGCAGTCGCTATCCAATGACCAACGCCACTGCATGCCACCGCAGAGCGCATCTCCATCATCAGCAACATATGTCGATGCAAGACTTGCAAGTCTGCGTAGCCAATATGATCCAGCTAGCAGACATACAATCCCAGATGCGGCTCGTATTACCATGACCTGCTTATACTTTAAGGAATCCAACAACTTGCAAAAAAGTAGTGAAATTAACCTCTATCCCGGTAGAACACGAAAGAAAATGATTTTGGTATATTTCTAAGATATTGCTAGCAGAAAAAGATGGCCATGTGTCCGAACCAACAACAATATATTTGAGAGAAAGAAGCTTACCTTTTTTTTTTGTCTGTGCGGATTAGCAAGGATTTTTTTAAAACTTTTTTAAAATTATGTGATCGTTTTGAGGGTACCAAGAGGGTTTTTTTTTTCGGAACAGGAAGAGGTTCTTTTAAAAGAGAGACTCCAAGTAGACCATTAGAAAAAGAGCTCTCTGCTTCCTTTGGTCATCTCGCACAGACCCAGGTTGTGAATTTGCTATTGCGGCCGCAGCGTTGGGGATAAAAGTGGCGAAGAAAAGGGGTGTGATGCGGTATTTGAGGCGTGTTCTGATGTAAGATTATGCGGATCTGTTTGTTCTGTTAGTGGCCGCAGCACAAAATAATGTTTTTTTCTACTTAAAAAATGCAAAAAATAACTAAATCACCATGCAGCTAAAAAAAATTCTGCACAGGCATTAAAATCAAAGAATAATTAAAAAATAATCCAGTCGCTAAGAAATAGAAAAAAAAAAAAGCCGCAACGCAACGCAAAGAAAATGTAAAGTGAGTAAAATATTCCTCGGTCAAAATACCGTGCAAAGGACAGCACTCATCAGTACGCATGCAAACACTGTACTTTGTATGCATGTTAGTATTGATATGCTATCTGAGGTTTTTGAGCTGACCTTTTCCAAGTCATCGTTAGAGTGATCACCGCTATTGTCCTCGTCGCTCAAAAGGCTGCTTGAGGAATCATTGGCGTCCAGCGCCTGCCGGTTGACATTCCCATTGATAGCCACCATAATTGTTGGCCGTACCATCGTCACATTGTCCAGCACTCCATAGACTCCGTCATCATTGGTAGTTTCCACCTGCGTTGGCTGCATTGCAGGGTCGTCTTCAGCCCCCGGAATGTCCTCCGCCACAATTGTCGTGGGTCCAATACTCTGCGCGTTTTCCACAAATGGACTCGCCCATAAGGCATCATACTCACTGGGCATGTCTGTTAAGCCCAGAAGATTCAACAGGTAGCTGTACTCTGCAGGCACTTCCGAACGCGCTGCCTCCAGTTGCGCATCAAGCTTTGAATACAGGGTTGGCCATGCGCTGGAAAGAACATCCAGGTAGCTGTCCATGTTCTGTGGCGACGCCACGGCAACCACAATGTCACCGTAGCTCACCCCCGCCAGCACAGCCGCTATTGTGCCGATCAGAACCAAAAGCCTCATTCCCGCTGCTGCTAATGTCGTCAAACAAACGACAGGTGTGTCCCGCATCCTCCCTCGTATCTGCCTAGTCCGAGGGTTGGTCCGAGCACTTCCAATAATTCCTCCTCTGTTGTGTCCTGAGTATCTTTCCAAAAAAAAAAAAAAAAATCTTAGATAATGTGCAAAAATAGAATAGAGTTCAATTAATACTGGAAATTTTTAAGAAAGAACCAAGAAACGATAAGATTTTTCACTTGGCGTTTCTCTTATCCCTCACATGGCTGCATTCCTGAAACGGGTTAGCCCACTTTGGCGTTTTTACTGATCGACCACCGGTGGGGAGTTACTTCTTTTTGGCCGCTCCTCCTCCCCAAAAGCACCACACGTTTGAATGTCTTAATGTCAAAGGCCTTTCAATTAAATCAGCATTGTGGTGATTGGACAATGTCTCGCATTCCTTTCTGGCCCAAGGTCCACAAAATACAAAAGCGTACTTTGCCAGGAGGCCCAACCCAACTAAAAGTTTTAATACAAAAACCTTCCCCGTGCACCTTCGGCGCCGGGTCCGGTTCATTGGCCATGTCGAAGGCATGACCAATGGGCACTCCCCAGTATGCAGTGCCTAATATCATTGCGGGGATGTTTTACTTGCCCTATTTCGCGATGGCAGCATTGCTGCCTGCCATTCAAGGCGGAATTTGATTATCTCTTACAGAGCATAATGTTTAGTCTAACGGTCGAGATGTTGTTTATACCACTCGGTATAAGGTCATTATTTAATTTATTTTTACTGTAAAGAATTCTCTGGGAGATAAAAAATCCGACATCTGGCGATGCCGGATTCATTGGCCATGCAATGCTTAATCTCATGACGGTGGGGTTATTGATTAATCTGATGATGGTGTGGCTAATCCTTCTCTACTTTGTGATGGCGGCTTTGCCGCCTGCCGTGCATGGCAGGACTTTATTATTAGGTGAAGCATCTTATTTTTGGTTTTGAGGAAGTTATATTTTTTTTATAATGTTTCGAATAAATTTTTTTTAATGTTTTTATTAATTTCACTATGTTATAAAAAAATGATTTTAAAGTGTTCATATCTAATGATGTTGCAAATAAATGTTTCTATCATGCTAACATTTTTGTGATGTTTTGTTTAGATGTCTTTAAAATATTAAAAATTTTGTTATGTTTTGAATGGATGTTTCAATAAGATGTCAATAATTGTATTCATATTTTGAATTAATGTTACTAGAAAATTAAGATTCCGTTGAAAAATCAAGTGTTGAGACCAGCACATGGAAAGCGCAACCACAGCGGCTGATGATGGCTCTTAGACAAAGAAATGTGTAAACCTGCGTCTGTGTTGGACATATTGGTAAAGATACCATCAATCTGAGTGTGAGCATTTGTCGTCACTGCATTAGGTGGCAGCAAAGAAATCAGCCCTTTCTCTGCTAGCCATCCAACGAACACATCTCGTTGGCCCTGACTCTCTGCAAGCAAATCAATATTAAGATCGCCTGCCAAAATGCAGCCAAAATTATTCTCACCTGGAAGATAAGTTGTAATTACTTCCGTAATTTGCCACACAGGTAAACTTGGCGGAGCATATGCTGAAATAATTCAAATACCGCAAATGTCAAATGAAGCAATGCTAATATGCTTCCCATTGACAAGATGCATTCCCATGTTCGGATTACTTACAAGATTTCTGTGGTTATTCCGAACATAACAGCATGCTCCTCCAGCCTGTCTTGTTGGCTGATCTGCGGGCCACTCAGCTGCTGAAAAAACAAAAAATCCCAGAATATCAAAATCAGATGCAGACTCTTCAATACGTGAATATGTCCAAGTTTCAGCAAAAAGCAGGAAATTGCTCTGCAAATATGCCTGGTCGCTGGTAATCAATCCAATATGCGCTTTTAAGCTTTGGACGTTGTGGAATATAAGCTGACTGGTGCTTCTTGGCTTGTGCAAAAATTTGTATCTTGGCACAAAAATACAGTTCTGCTGACATTGATATTCGCAGAAAAGTGCACTGTTCCTGTCAAGAGGCAATGGACTGCTAAACCTGCCAACAAGGTATAATCCAGCCACAGTCCAGGCTTGCAAGCAAGCAACATATAAAAATGCACAGCTTAGTGAATGATTACCACATTGCAAGCATGCAACTACCTTGTCATATGAAGCACCTTGCGATTTATGGATGGTAATTGCTTCAGCCAGAACAAGAGGAAATTGGATCCGCTGAACTTAAATTCCACTAGTAGGTGGGCAATATACAATTGCTCATACCCATTCAATTTGTATCCAATTTTCTGTTATTCCATGATGAGACCTTAGCACTCTGTCATTTGCTTGCTGGTTGCTTCCGCAGTGCTCATAATCAGTTTCAAGCCAAAGTTGCATAGGCTCCTCCTGTGTTCTGTTGCTGTTATACCCCATTTGAATTTTGCATAAAATTCCAATGGTGCCATTAACAAGCCCATCTTTAGTGTCGATGTTGCTGGTTATCATATACCTTGTGCCAACTACAAGTTGCACATTCTTTGGCAGTCCACCTGTCTCCTTGCACCTTTTCTTGGAAACAATGTTTAATGTGCATTCTCACTGACTATGATTTCTTCCACTGCTGACTGTATCTCTGGCTGCAAAATCAATTATTTCTGAACCGCCATGTTGTTCTGCAATTGCAAATAATCACTCAGTATTATAATGGTTGACATCTGCATTTGAATAGAATAATGCAACTAGAGATCCACCATTATATTTGCCTGGAGGAATAACATCATAGCACCGGGAAATAATAAGTTCTTTGTCACAGTTATCCATTTCACCAATCGCCATATGATTGAGTGCTTGTGCAAATAAAACATCATCTAATTGTTGCATGATGGTTCTGAGAGAGTGAACTTTAAATAATCTCCAGAGAATGTTGTCATCTGTATCATCTACACTGTCTGCACCATTTGTACCATCTATAATATCTGGAACATCTGAGACATCTGTGATAATTGCACTATTCATGTTATCCACAGCACCCACATTATCCGTGCCATCCATGGTATCTGCGCTATTGCTGGTAGTTGCAACATCTACTGCAATCTCTTGATTAGCTGGAGGATCAGCTACTGTTTGGGCTGCTGCTTAATCGGCTACTCTGCTTGCATTATTGTGTCATCTACCATTTCACCGAGTAGGCTGCACCACCTCATCATTACTCATTCTAGCTCACTGATATACAGCCTTTCCCATCACAGGATTTAGCTGGTTTAAGTCACCAACAACAATCACTGACTTGCCACCAAACGATAGACTATTCTCCGACAATTGACACAGTCAAGTGTGGATATGTGCAAGTAGATCTGAGCTAACCATGCTAATCTCATCAATAATGATAACCTTGACTTGGGCAAAGAATTGCGACATGGTATTAAAGAGGCTGCTTGACAATTGCATACAATCCCTGCCCTGGTTGATCGGAATGTAGAACAGGCTATGGATTGTCCATCCACAAATGTTGAATGCAGCCAATCCCGTTGGTACACACAAAAGTACTGATGGTTTCTGTAAAACATGCTGACAGTCATTATCATTGTACTGGCAAAGCATGGTCTCCTGGATTGCAGAAATCAGCAAACTCTTTCCAGTCCCAGCTCCACCATTAACAAAGTACATAAATTGTCCAATGTTACTGTAGATCTTACTGTTTCTTTGAATCTCGCTGTCACCGCAAATCTTATATGCAATGTGCTGCAAAAAGTCACGCTGCTCATCATTAAGCTTTGCAACTAGATTTTTATATCTTCTGTTGCTCATCTGATCTGGAATTGAGACTGATTCTCCAAATGGATGATGCTCATATGCACGGCCCTCTTCTGTGACATCAACAATATTAGGCTCACCATCATCCATTGCCAGATTATCCAGATCATTGCTATGAGAATCTTCACATACATTTTGTTGATTTTCCTCGCCATCTTCATCATCATGCTGAGCAACTCACATCATTATTTTCTCTAGATCTACTTAACTAATGCAATTGTACTGGCGTTCATTTGCCTCAATTGATTGCCGGTGCTCACGATATTTTTCAGCCATATCAATGTTAAGAATGTCCCCATCCTCGTCACTGTTGTTTGCAGCGTCACATGATCATTGTCGATCACGTGATCGCTCGCTAAACAATATGAGTGATTGGGCTGTATGCATGATCACTTTATTAGTAGTCTTTCTGTGGGTTCCATTGTTTGGACCCGCATTCCTTTTTATATTTCTTTTAGTTGTTTCTATGATACATTTGTAGTCAGTAACTTGGGGAGTTTTAAGGAACTATACTCCATCATAGATTTAAACAGTTCTATTATTTAAGTAGAACTACAGTCATGCCAGTGGTGAAACAGCATTAGATGCAATCAGTAGTAATTTTCTAAATCAGTCAGCAGACTGTAATTTGCATACTGTAGAATCTTTGGGTGCCGATGTGGCCGAATAAATCTACTGATATCTTGAAGTGGTATCCAACTGTCAGGAACTGATACATGGAAAATAGAATCATCATCTACAGCATCCAATTCCTCATTATTGTTGTGAGGACAATTAGATGCAGAACTCACTTATGACGTCATAGTGGGAAAGGTGTTTACTTTAAACACTTAGCACATTTATGTTTTCTTTCTAAATGTATTGACTTTTTTGTGAGCAATAGCGATTTGACAAGTTAATTAATAAAAATAGAGATAAAATAGCTAACAATTTTCCTATTTTTCCTTACTGGTGGCAGCTTCCTTATATAGCTCTTCCAGCATCTGGTGGAGTTTACAGCAGTACAGTACAGCAACCCCAGCTGTTCTTGCAACACATGCCCATCTGCGGGCACAGGATTGTCCGCCAGGCTCTGCCTTGGTGTCTTCTGGCATCAGCTTAGCTACAGAAGCCAGCTCAGCTTCCCTAGAGTCCTAGCTCACTGGACTAGAAATTCCGGAAGCAATAAATGTTTCCTTAGTCTTTTCACAGGGATTCAAATATATTGCCTACTGTATAGTTTATTCTTCTTTACAATTGTCATCATCACTGTCTCCATCTCCTCCATTGTTATCTCACTCAGATTCCAAAACTCGTTGCCACCAATTACTTGTTGTGTGAGGATGATTAGACGCGGAACTCACTTATGATGTCATAGTGGGAAATGTGTTTACTTTAAACACTTAGCATGTTTATGTTTTCTTTCTAAATGTTTCCTTGGTCTTTTCACGGGGATTGAAATATATTGCCTACTTTATAGTTTATTATTCTTTACATGTTGTCTTAATCCATTCATAGTTTGCTGCAAAATCTGCTAGAGTTAACTGATTTATCTCTGGCAGTTCTGTTGGTCACTTAACATAGTAGTCAAGGACATTTTTTGCAAAGCAATCTGTGCTGCCTGCATCATTTTGAGCAAGCTGTTGCAGAATATCTTAAGGCAACAGCATGCATGCATGTTCAATTTGCAGAGTGATAGCAACATAAATATCCTTCCTTATAGAATCAACCATCGACATTTGCAGCAAATTGTAGGCTGCCTCCTGTGCCGATATTTCACTGTGGTTGCAGTGTGCATTAAGAACATTCTTGAGCACTTCTCGAATTGGCCGACCCTCATTAGTACCATTAGAAACAATCTCTTCCAATAGCTTTCTTGTTCCACAATTAGATTTGTTAATGTAGTCAGCAATATACATGCAGCATGCATATGGATCCATAATAAACTGTATGTCCATATTAGACTGCTGAAGTGACAGTATCTTTTCTGAATAGCCATTAATTGATATATCCCATGGACGGCACTAGATAAACAATGCAGGATTCTTTAGCAATAACTGGATTGTAAGAATATACTGTTCTAAAGTGCTTCCTCCAGTGCTCAAGCCAACATTCAGATGTTGTAAATATGCCTTAAAGCTAGGCATATTATGAATAATTTCTGCAATGCATTTGTCATCCAGTTCAGTGCGAATCTTTACAAAAAGCCATCTTGCATGTCCAAGTAATGAATCAGAATTATTTCCACTGTTTTGCAGGAGTGGCTCAAGAATTCGCATCTTGTCCATAGGTGGGTGTTGTTTGCAGTGTCACCTAATATATCACGTGATCATCACTAAACAATATGAGCGATCAGGGTGACTACCTGATTGTTTATAATATTGTTTTCTAGTAGGTTCATTGTTTGAACCCACATTCCTTTTTAATTCTTTTAGTTGTTTCTACAATATAGCTTGTAGTCAGTGACTCGGAGAGCCAAGGAACAATATCTCCAGCTACTCAGACTATTACTTTTAGATAGTCTATATTGCCAAACTCTTATTTGCATATCGCGCCTCGCAGCAGATTAGCATCCAAAGGTTTCGAGGTACTTGGAGGTGTTGTTGATTGGAATTATACCGGCAAAATTAAAGTCTTGTTATTTAATAGCTCCTGCACAAGTATCTATATTTTCGCCGGTGATCGAATTGCACAGCTTATTCCAACGATGATCGCAGAATCGCAGCTGGTGCAAGTAGAAAAACTTTCTGACACGGACCATGGAACAGGTGGATTCGGTTCTTCTGGGATGGGGAGGACACCACTTGCATGCATGGCAGTGATCAAGTCGCTGAAACTTCTGACTAGTACTGACGCAGCAGAATCATATCTCGGTGATGCAAAGCTTGAAGGAATTGTGCATTTATTACAATTAAGCAATGAGTTATGGTTGAAAAGCACTAAAGAAACTAAAGCTAAGTATCATATGCACCAAGGCACACTCTTTAAGAAGGGGCACCGATGCATTAGTAAGAAAGCCAATCGGCTGCTTTTGATGTGTGAGTTCCATGATTTGGAGGCGGCAACACACCTAGGTGTTTGCAAAACACATCACCGCCTAAGCAAAATATTTTATTGGCCGGGTATGTATATGGATTGCGAGGAGTATATGTGGACATGCGATAAGTGCCAGCAAGTGAAGAACAGCACATGGCCAAGCGACGGTCTGCTGCAGCTGCTGGAAATTCCGTGGCGTAATTGGGCAAGTGTGAGCATGAAATTTATTGTGAGCCTGCCAAAAACAAAAGATGGTTTTGATGCGATCATGGTAGTCGTAGACCATCTATCAAAAATGGCACACTTTATTGCCACACATGGAACAGCAACAGTGTAAGAAACAGCTCAGCTATATCTCAAGCAGCTTTATCATTTACATGGCCTGCTGGAAACTATTGTGTCAGACCACGACCCCAAGTTTACTTTGTCTTTCTGGCGCACTCTGTGGAAGCAGACTGGTACTGAGTTACGAATGTCAACAGCTGGTTATGCACAGACTGACGGCCAAACAGAATGAGTTACCCAGACGCTTGAAGCAATGTTACATGCAACTTGCAATAATCATCAAAGCAATTGGAAAGCCCTACTTCCGTTAGCTGAATTTGCATACAATAGTTGCAGCAATAGCTCAATGCAGCACAGTCCGTTTTATGTAAACTATGGATTCCAGCCTGCGATAGCTGCAAACATTGCATTTAATGCCAATGCTGATGACGCTGATTCAAAAGAAGTGATCTCAAGAATTACAGGCATTGGCGAAGAAGTTCGCTCAAATCTAGAGCATATGCAGCTTCACTGGATTGATAACCATGAAAAGAATCTACATGAACCAGATGTCAAAGTCAGCAATAAGGTTATGCTATCCATACGGTTTATGATACCACCATATTTGCAAAACCACTCAAACAGCTTGCTGCAGCACAAGTGGTTGGGGTCATACACGGTGATCAAGGCAGTTGGCAAGAATGCATTTAAACTTGAGCTGCCACCCGACATGCACATACATCCTGTTGTTTCCTGGTCATACCTCAAGAAGTACAATGAGTCGGATCGCTTTGAAGACTGTGTACTTAAGAAGCCACCACCTGTTGAGGTGAATGACCACCTGGAGTACCGAATTGAGAAAATTGTCTCTCATCGGAACTTCAGGAATAAGCGCCAGTACCTTGTGGATTGGCAAGGCTATAGTGAGAATGACAGAACATGGGAGCCAGAGTCTGCCTTCTCCAATGCCAAACAGGTACTGAAGAAGTACAAGGATGCACAGGGGCTTAATGGACAAGCCAGAGTCTAGTCCTAAGAAGGGGCGAATGTGATGCTGATTAGCTGCATCAGGGGCACTTGCCCTGGCCACTCATCACAGTGGGTATATAATACTCCACAGCTGGGCCTTAATTGTTGTTTATGTTTCCTTAGTTTCCTTACAGGGATTCTACTCTATTGTTTATTATAAACGCTAAAACCATCTTCACAGATATCCTGCTCTGTTCTGTAACTCTGCCTCATGTCACAGCTCTAATTTTTGATCTTGTGGGCAACATGGTGAGATTTCATCTGGTAACTCATCTCACAAACAATCCTTATATAACTCTGCAAGTTGTGTAGCATGTGGATGTCCATTGTTCTCTACTTTGTGGGGGGTTTCCAATGCCAATATTGGCTGTTGGCTGTTGATACAACCACAGCAACATGAGGGATTGCCAGTGGCATTGGCCTTTCTAAAAGGCAGCAATCAGATGTTTTACTCTTTGTTTCCTTTAGCTTTTCTTTTACTTTGAATACTAAGACAAATAGTTAATACTGGTAGAGGACCTGGGTACCTCCTGATTTTTTTCTTTACATTGACAACATTTTCAGCAGCCACAGCCACAGCCACAGACACAGACACAGATACAGATACAGCTCCTAGTTCTTCTATTGATAACTTTCTTGACACCTCTGACACTTTTGACCTTTTTGACCTTTTTGATTCTTCCCCGGAAATGGCTACCCCCAGTGGTCTTTATCATAGGCCTGAGCCCTTTGACAGCAGTGGCAACATCAAGGAATGGCTACAATTGATGCGTTTTTTTATCCAGGGACAAAAGCCTACTGCTTCTCAGGAAGAAATTGCAACTGCAGTTATCACCAACTTGGGTGGGGCTGCTCGCACTTGGGCCCTATCTCAGCTAAACAATGGATTACTGACAACCACCCCAGAAGTTTTTCTGGAGAAGCTAGTGGCAGAATTTACTCCCTATACTGATGAACGCCAAGCAGAGGCAGACCTAGAAAAACTGAAGCAAAATGGCAGTGTTTCAGAATACATTGCTATTTTCCAGACATTGATTGTCCACATCAGCAATCTTGGGGATCAGGAAAAATGCCGTGCCTTTCTTAGGGGCTTAAAGCCTACCATCTGAAAAGCAGTAGATCGAGCAAATGTCAACAGCTATGATTATGCTTGTAAAGCTACTCTAGTTGAAGGCACTGACTACAATCATGGATCAGGAGCCCTCCCTCAAGTACAGAATCGCACCAGTACTAACATCCCTGCTACCAACCCAGATGCAATGGACATTGATGCCTTTCGTGGTCCCTCCCTAAAGAGACTGACCCCCCAGGAGTGTGAGCAGTTATGCAGAAAGAATGCCTGTTTCTGATGCCGTCAGATTGGCCACATAAGCCGCAACTGCCCTTTGGGCCAGCAGCATCCCCATT
>KZ303513.1:118068-150073 GCA_002705745.1 Coemansia reversa NRRL 1564 | reverse complement strand
GGGAATGATGCAGGTCTGTGGTACTCACCGCGGATACCATCCGATTCTGCTGGCGGGGCTCTAGCTGACACAGCATCTATCTCCATCGGCGCATGTGCCGCCATTGCGAGAGAGCCAAAGTGGTTGGCAGCTAGAGTTTTAACAACACTGAGTTTGATTGGCTCGTCGTTTTTCGCCTCCATCAAAACACGCGAAATGACGCCATGCGGCATCTGCGAAAGGAAAAACAACATTGTCGCCTGGTCGCCAAGTTTGGCCGACTTTGCATACTGTTCTACTTGGGTGCTGAAAGTATCCAAAGTTGCAACAGATGTTGGCGCAGTCAGTGCAGTTAGGCGGAAATAGGCATCTACATAATTAACTGCATTGCTGTAATGTTCAGCTACAAACTTTTCAAAGTTTGTCCACAGTGCACTATTTAGTGACTTTTCCGCACAGTCGGCATAATATCTGTTCGCTTTTTCGACGGGTAGACTATCCGCGGCAACTGCGACTTTCCATTTTGCTGGGCAGTCCGCTGTATTTAGTAGGCGGTCTGCGCTTACAAGCCAGTTTACTGCGTCTGGGGCAAACTTTGCATTGGCTTTCTGTTCCTGCGGAATAAGTGGGGCTACGATGCCCTTAAAATCCGTAAATTTTAGCGCCTGGTTTTGTTCTGGTAGCGCAGTTGCACTAGCCATAAACTGGCTAAACTGGTCGGCGTTCATTTCGCTAAAAAGCGCAAGAAAAAGAGGGAGCGGGTTTTAATTACTGCTAAAATAGAGTTTGCGATTGTTTGCGGCTGTTTGCGGCTGTTAGCGGCTGGTTGCGGCTGGTTGCGGCTTAAGGTGGATAGCAGGAGGTGCTACCAACTGTAAAGAAGAATAAAATATAAAGTAGGCAATATATTTGAATCCCTGTGAAAAGACTAAGGAAACATTTAGAAAGAAAACATAAATGTGCTAAGTGTTCAAAGTAAACACCTTTCCTACTATGATGTCATAAGTGAGTTCTGCATCTAATTGTCCTCACAGCAATGGTGTTGGCAGTTTGCTCTTGTGCACAATAGTCAGGGTCAGTGCGCCTTTACTGATGAGCAATGGTATCAGCAGCTTGCTCTTGTGCACGTTGGGCAGGATTTGTACACTTCCATTTACGAGCACTGGTATCAGCAGCCTTCTCTGCTGCATGTTGATTAGGATTTTTATGTTTTTGTTTGCGAGCAGCTGTGTTTCGGGCTCATTCTTCAGCTGTAACTACATGGCTGGGTTGGTTTTGATGCTGCTCTGTAGTATGCTGATTTGACCTTTTAATCAATTTCTTTTACTAGATGCTTTTAAAAATAAGGACAATGCTATCAAAACTTTAAATTCCTGAGAGTAGTCAATTGTTTGTGTACAATTTAGACGTTCCTTACAAAGATAGACTACTAATAATTTGTATTAAACTATCTAACCATAAATTTTTTTTATAAATTGCAAAATACTCAATATTTTTAATATACACTATTTTCTACTATACACTATTTCTTTTAAATGTACTACACATTTAATACTTTACAGCATGATAATGTCAAGTGCAATGTCAAATGCACAGTCATAGTGAACTGAGCCGAGTCATGCATAAGGGGGAGTTAAGTTTCTTTATTTAAAATTATGTGATCATTAAAAAATTCTATAGGCTGTGCATACAATCACAATTAGTGGATCTAATCTCGGACAGACAGACGGACGGACGGACGGACAGACAGAGAAAACAATTTTATAAGCCACTCCCTCGGAGAAGCCATTTGGCTATAGGGAGTGCCAAAACATGAATTTCCGGCAAACAACAACAACAGCTGATGTAATAATACATAGTCAAGCAAAAACCGTACAATTATCAAGCCTGCGAGGGGTTTTGTTTTGGTGTAAAACAGGTTTTCCATTTAAAAAAAAACAGCACAAAGAACATCATTTTGCGCAATCATTTTGTAAAAAAAACTATGCATATAATTTGCAACCCTCAAGATCTTTAAAGCATAAACAGATATTACATTTACAATTTAAAAATTGACAAGGAGAAATGACTAAGATTTACACATTGTTTACATTGTTTCAAAATGTGTTTAGGCGGACCATGTAACATGTTAATCAGCAAAAGTATGCATATTTCAGTTTGTTTTGTGTTTGTTAACAAACTTGAGCAGTGTCCAAAAACGCCAACTATCAAATATATTTTCAGGCTATAAAAGAAGCGGGGAATTTAACAGTTAAATTACAATTCGACCAACTTTTTTCTTTACCAATTTACTTTTTCTGGCACCATTACACTTGTTGTTTTCTTTCTTTCTTTTTTATTTTTGTGTGTTTATTAAACCTTTTTACTAAGTAGCCAAACAATGTTTCTTTACAAGATAATTGCGTTAATTGGCTTGTTGTTAGCTCTAGTTACTGCGACACAGGCTAGTCATGATAAAAGCAACATACCGACGATAAAGGATATTGATATGTTATTAACAAGAAGAGACACGTCTATGAGGTCTCCTGGCAGATGCAAGATGCGCCATAAGTTACGTTGTTTTGGAACACCTGGTAGTACTAATAAATTTCATGGATGTGAAGAACATATAAAAATCTTTCAAAGATGTAAGCGTAAGGGCGATGTATGTTATAACACGTATGAGTTTCAGCAGTACTCAATTATGTGCGCAAAACCCACAAAAGATCCGTTATTTTGGTCTTAATTACACACGGTCTAACAATTTTTTATGCAACTTTTATACTTTGGTTAGCCTATTTTTTTATTTTTAACTTGGAATATAAAAGTAAACTTTTTAGTTTTTTTATAATTTATTTAAAAACAGTAAAAGTACGCGTTTAAGGTAGATTAAAGCTGTATTATATGTGTTAAGGTTGTTCAAATTTTACATTGTTATAAAGTAATCAAAACATGCATTTGACCGTTCTCCAATATTAAACTGTTTATCAAGGCTTGTATTATTTTAAACAAATTGTTTGAAAGTCAAATTAAAAATATCATATAAAATTTACATAGTATTAATGTTTAACTTTTAGGATAATGACAACATTTTATTAATAACTAGTTCTCCAAATAATTACAGTTAATGCAACGTATTATTTGAAAGTAGATCATTCACAAATATTTTGCAATCGTGCGCTATTATAATTGTCTGCGGGTATGATTTACAAAAAATCATTACTAGAAAAGAAATTTGTTGCGAGGGGGTGAAGTTTGAGAAATGAACATTCCTCTGAATTTTTTTTCTAAACATGTGGAAGCAGTTGGCAATAAATTCTAGCTTAGTTGCTTTATTAGTTAGCCGTGCAGGAGCGGTATAGAACCAGCATACTGCACAAAGATTTAGGTTTGAAAGTTCTTTAAGTTTTAATATAATTTTTTAATTCTCTCCACAAAAGTGTATTGTATTAAAAAAAGAGTATGTGAGTATATACGTGTTTTTTTTTCTAAAACTAGCTTATTAAGTTAAAATTTAAAGGTTATATTAGAAGAATGACAGCAAAATCTTTGCTAAGGGTTTATGTTACTATTTTTTGTTAAATTGTGATCTGCGGTTTATATACACTATGGTTTTTAATATAATAGCAGATTGTATTAATATTTTAGCATAGTTATTTAAACATCAAATATCACGCTAATGCTTATTACTTTTTGATAAAAATGCAATAAAAAATAAAGCTTTAAGATTAGTATAAAAAATTTAACTTTATATTAAGTTTCTGAGAATTTTTGAGGTGAGAATACACTAGGCAGATTTATATTTATTTATATCCAGTATAATGCCTTCAGCATAAGTGTTAGGCATATCCGCAACACTTGTTACTGACAAACGCAATACATACATAGAATACCATTGTGCAACAAGGAATGATAGTAACTGGTTGTGTCAAAAACAAAAAAACTTTCCACATGATTTTTGTAAAAAAAATTGTTTTCATCGAAAAAGGATGCCATATGGTGGATTTATATCGTTTGGCAACACATAGGTGACGGTTCCAAACTTGCAACACCCACAAAATTTATTCCCATAAAGAAAAGGCTTGCTTGTGCCAGGTTTGGTTTATTGGCCATGTCTTCAGCATGACCAATAGGCACTCCTAAGTATGCAGTGCTTAATTACACTGTGGGGATGTATCGTGGTTGTACGTAAATTTACGGGCGGGTCGCCAGCAGAATTTCCCAGTGTGGGATTTTCTGCAAAAAAAAAAAAGGAGTTTGAAATAACTTGGTGTGAACTAGCCAATCATTCGCGCGAGGTAGTCGCAACCTCTGTCTCAGTAGAAGTAGGATTTAATAAAGGATTTTTGAAATAAAATAAATTTTGCTCGCTCATACACTCAAACACACACACACACACACCACAATAGAGGCAAGGTTAACTCCAAAGTTCTGAGTAGCTCGGCACACACACGCTACCGCACTCTACACCAAAGTCTAAGGAGAAGGCACACTGTTTCTGAAATAGTTATGAAAAGTCCTGGGCTTAGATAACACGAGAAAAACTCAAGAAAACACAAGTAACTAATAGACACTAGCAATTTGTTGCGGAGGCCGGATGGCTGCCGGACATGAACCATGAGCAAAGCCAAGTCGGCCGACAAAAGGGATGGTGTTATCACCCTGAGAGCATCCCTGAAGATGTGATGCATCACCCTTCAATGCGAGCTAATTAAAAAGGCATTGAAGGGGTGTATGAACACATCTATAAAAAGGAATTACAGGAAGTAATTTTTTATAGATTCCTCATAAGTATTTAATTAATATAAACTATTCTTTAAAAAAGCCACTTGCTCAAGATAGTCGCGCACCTTTCGCAACAAATTTCTTAGTAATCAATAAAATATTATAAAAACTCCAGGAAGATTTCAACACAAAAACTCTACCAAAAACCCTAGCAATTTATACTCGTAACTCCAGGGAAAAAAATAACCGCCATCCCGTTCTTGTGTTGCCATCATCCTTGTAACTTCACTATTGAAAACATTTCAATTGGTAACATCTCGTCGTACCAAAACATCCAGCCTCACCAAAACAACTCTTAACATATCAAAAACATTCCGACATGTTGAATACTTAGCCGTTGACAAAACAACCAGCCTCACCATGTCCGAAAAGCCAGCCTCGTGCTGCGTGACGTCTATTCTGGGAAGTCCTGGCTGAGCCGAGATTGACCCGACCAGCGCTTACTGGGGATCCGCCGGAATCACCAAAGATGTTTATCCCAACATAAAATAATATTAGATCAAATGGCAGAAATGTTGTTTCTTCCGCTCAGTATAGGGTCTTATTATTAAAATGTCATCATCTTTCCTTTATTAAATTTATTGTATTTCCAAAGAATTCTCTACAAAAGTTGAAAAACTATAATAAAAATGTATGGCATGAGGCTGAGACGAGTCAGACAGAGAAAACAAATTTATAAGCCACTCCTTCGGAGAAGCCATTTGGCTATAGGGAGTGCCAAAATACCACAAGTTTGAATGATTTAATGTCATTTTTGATTAAACTAGCATTGTGGTGATTGGACAATGTCTCGGATTTTTTTCTGGCGCAAGGTCCACAAAATAGAAAAGCGCACTTTGTCAGAAGCCCCAACGCAACTAAAAGTTTTAATACAAAACGTAGGAAACTTTCTACCTCACGCCTAAGGATTAAGCATAAACTTTAGCTCGCTTATAATTTGGTTTAATATTGTTGCAGCTTGGCATATCCGCAATATATAAATGTAACTAAATAACAACAAAGTTCTTTGTTGATGTTTTTCAACGTTTTTGGGCTATCAAAAGCAACTAGTAACAACCAAACATAATCTGTAGTAACAGTAAGAGCTATCAGAATGCCCTTACTAACTAATTTGAAAGAGAACAAGGTTATTGACGCAAAAGTCAATTAATGATATTGTAATGCTTTCTCTACTTTTAAATAAATTATTACATATGTACCCAAAGCTAGTAGAGATAAAAATATAATTTTCCTCATTAAATATAATAGAATGAGATCACACAAGCCCCACTCCATAGGGCAAGTGGAGGTATGATTCAATTCGAATAATTGATGAGAGAAAAGTAAATAAAAATGAAAGTAAAGCCTAAACAGCAACAATGGCCACTGCACGCTGGGTAACAGCATCCGGAGTAGCACCATGAACCAAATCAATAGGCAGATGAGCAACAAAAAGCAAGCCATTACGATCACGATTCAAATACACTGGCACAAGCGCAATATCCTTGACAGCGCCATCAGTTTCTGACGATGATGGCAGCAAATCGCCAGTTGACCAAGTAAGATAGCAAGTAGGTAGTGATTCATGGCTGCCATCATTCAGCGCCAACAGATTAGTCGCCGACCACGCCGCACCTTCAATCCTCAAGCCACTGACGGCAAATGAACCCTCAGTATGACTCAAAACAAGATTGAGTTCAAGTTCCTCCAGCGAGCAACCAAGTTGCTTGGCAACAGCCTGTCGCGTGGCAGTAATAAAGGCCTCTGGCGCTAACAGTCCGCCTAACCAGATGGGAGCATCGGCGCGCTGCAATTCCTCAGCAACATCGGATGTCTGCGCAATGCGTTCAACTAACGTGTGGGCTTGATGGTCAAGTCTAGCTGCAAAATCTGCCATCCACCGTGCAAGCGTAAAATCATGTGGTACATCGTAAAAACGCCATGTCTGTGGCACTATGCCAGCACCAAAATCTGCAAGCAGCTGCCGCAGATGGTTGGTCTGACGACGCTTGCCACAGCATACCTCGCCCAGCTGCTCCAGATCTACATGGACCTGTGCCAACAGCTTGCGGGCCACAGAGTTTTCGCGTTCAATTACACGGAATAACGGGGTCTGTTGCTGCTGTCCAGACTCAGATGCGTTTAGCTCAGGAAGCTTAGCTGGCAACATCTCCGCAAAACCAGCAGCCAGCGCTTCTATATGGCGCATGTGCTGCGGAAGTTCAGCAGCAGCATCTGCCAGAGCATCATCAGCAGACTCAACCGTTTCCAGTGGCTCGACAATCGGCTCAGCCACAACGTCCTCAGCATCCGCATCAGTATCCTCCTCGTCATCATCGTCCATCAAAGCACGGAGGCGACGAGTATCAGCAAGTAATGTGCGACCACTCTGTACAAGGAGCAGACCTTCTGCATTAGGCGGAAGACCAAGCCAAGTAGGCGGCTCACGATCAGGCAACTCGCGACACCAACGGACAAAGTCTTCTGGACGCGTGCCCTCTGGAGCCTGGAGCAAACCATCAACCAACTCAAAATCAACAGCATACGCCTCTGAGCAGAAACAGCGACGCACCAAAGAATCCAATACACGCAAATCGAAATCGTTGTCAATGCGGGCACCGTAGATGGCGTCAACCAGCAGCGAGCGTATGGCTGCCCATGGAATTCGAGCAGGATCAATGTTGGAGCGACCATGTGCAGCGCGCTCAAGCCAGCAGTCCAGCATAGCACGAGCACAAGCAAAATCAGCATCACTGAATTCGTAAGGCGAAGCCCATCCAAGCGGCGCATACCGCAGACGCTCACATAGTACGGCATGGAGCCAAGCCAACAGGAACATCAAACGAGCACGCTCTGCAGGCAGCGCAGCGACCAATGGTGCAGCAGCCGGTGGCAAAGCTCCCAGACTCTCTAACAAGCTCGCACGCACACCAGGAGCAGGCTCAATAATTAGAGTGCGGGACCTGCGCAGCAGACTCGGCGGCACAACCGGGGATATTTCCATGGTCAGGAAAAGACGGAATTGTTCGTGGGGGCGCAGAGTCTGCAGACGCTTCTCAAGTTGTTCGAGCCACAAAGGAGCCAAGTGGACATTCTTCAGCAGCACCCAAGCGCCAGCCTTTGCGGCAGTAGCAATTGCCTGGTCTGCAAGAGCCACGCCCTCTGCAGCACCCATCGCCACAGCATGTACGCCACGACGCAGCTCTGCAGCCAGGGCGTCGACACGATAAGCTGCATCGTGGCCAGGCACAGCACACAGCGCAACAGGCGTCAGTGCATCAACTTCATCGGCGGTAATCTCACGCAGCGTAGGTTCGCCTGCCATTCCGGCAGCTTCGAGCGACGGTGGCTGAGACGTTTCGTTCTCTGCGCCAAATACGCAGGCAGCAAAGCGCGCAGCAGCAGCAGGCACGCGGTCAGGCCGCAGCAAACGCACAACGATCAACTCGCGCAGCGCCACAGCTGCTGGCAACTCATTCAGCAACTCGCCATCAGCCAACACAGCATGTTGCGGCACGCAGCACTCGGGGTGGGTTGTGGCAGGACTGACAAAAGCCAACCATTCCTGAACGTTTCCAGCAAGATCCGCAATCCATGTGCGGCACCAACCCAATGCACGGGCATGCAAAGCCAACGCAGAGCGTGCGTCAGCGTCAACAAGCGGTACCAGCTCAGATGGAAGCTCAACAGCAGGCGCAGCAGCAACAGTAGAAAGCGCATCGCCTCGTGCAACAGCTGTAGGCGCCTCACGCACTACAAAGTCCAGATCTGCATTGAGTCGTGCCCAGGCAGCGTGCGAAGCAGGGTGTGCAGCAGCGTCACCCTCGTCCTCATCAGCGCGCAATTTCAGCAGCGCCAATAGTAGCAACAGCGGTAGACGGTGAGCGTGCAGCAGAGACGGTGCAGCACGACGGTAAGCCAAAGCAAACAAATCTTGCCGCAATATGCGCAAACGCTGACGCTCATCCGCAACGGCGTCCAGTCGCGGGTTGTGCTCTACAACCTGACGGAAAATGGCGTCAAAGAACTCCAACGAAAAACGGTAAAAGCCGTGTAGCGCAGGCAGCCGGTCGAGTGCAAAGTACACAGCAGCGCATGCGCGTGCTAGCGGAGTAAAAGTAGCAGCCACGCAATCGACGTCACGCATAACACCGTCAGTCTCGGCAGCCCTGCGCGCGACATCAGCGGCCTCAGCCTTCAGCGACTCCAGGGACGCAATGACAGCATCGTCATCCAAGATGTTACCGCGCGCAGCGTTCAGCGCACCCAGCAGCTCAGTCTCCAGCGCGTGCAGTCGCAACCGCAGCTCGCCCTGCAACCGCAGTAAATCACGTCGACGCTCATCAACATCCGGACGCTCATGACGCATAACATGCGCAAGGCATTGCGCCTGCAGCGACGCGCGTGTTACAGAGAAATTCACAAAAGTCACACGCGATGACAGATCAGGCGCAAACGTAGCTGCAGGATCGCGCGTAGCCAAGTAAAGACGGAAAGCCGGCGAAAAGTCAATATCCTGCGCACCCAGACGCACCAATACGCGGCCACCCGTGCGCCGCAGCTCACGGTTCAACACAGGATTGAGCAGCGCATCAACGTGCTCAGCATCGTGAATAAGAATAGCATGGCCAAAGCGCAGTGCTGCCTCGAGTTGTTTGGGAAATGCAGCGTCGAGAAACGACGTAGTGGTAAGTGTCCGGTTATGCTCTGCAGCATCGCGTTCGAGAAACCGCGCAGCCGTACCGGAGGGGTCAATCAACAGCGGGTAACGGTTAAATGAGGCCAGCATCGCAGCGTTCTCGGCTGCCAATGCATCGTCAGGAAGTCCGCAAGCAAGCCATTGTTGGCGCTGTGCAGGTGGCGCAAGGAAGTCAGCCAGGCGCAGTGCCGACCGCACAGCAAGTCCTGCGCGTGCAGCATGACGACGCCAGCGACGCACCAGTGCGGAACGGGCTTGCTGATCATACGCGCCGCCGTATGCTAGCAGTGCAGAGGCCAACAGCACGTCTCCGACTAGCGTGGCCATTTCGCGACCAAATGCCTCGCGACCGGCGTCCCAGCGTGCGCGCTCGCTGCCTAGCGAATCCAGCAGGCGCTGCGACCGCGCAACCTTGGCCTCTACGCGCGCCATTTCAGCCTTGAGACGCTCTGTTTCAGCAATCAGCAGCGCGTACTCGGCCTTGTATTGCGCCAGACTGGCCTCAAGATCGCGCACCATATCGGCCAGCGCTGCAGCACGTACGGCTGACTCCTCAGCGTCGCGCTCCAAACTCTGCACCTCGGCGCGCAGCGGCCCCACACGCTCAAGAATGTCTGCATAGTCCACCTGTGCTGCTACCCAGCGCACGAGTGGTCCGCACGCCTTGGATGCGCGGCTGACAGTCTCAAAGTTAAACTCGGGTCGCGCCAGGAACGTCCGACGCATGTGCGCACGCAGCGCACGTGTCATCTGCGCGTCTGTGTCAAAGTTGACAATCGACGCAATAAAGTCATCGCGACGTACCGCACTTTGTAAGGCCTTCCAATCGCCGCCGCTGCGGTGTCCCAGCAGCGTACACACGCTCTCGATCGCCAGTTTGACGGCTGGCGGCGGGTTGGCCATTGCGCGGACTTCCGCCAGTTGCTGCTTCTTAATGTTCGACACAGCTCGCTGTGCGTCTGCCACTGCCGGTTCGGCTCTTTCAAGATCGCGACCCACCACACGTCGCCGCTCGGCTATCTCAGCTTCTTTCTGCGCCAGCTCAGCCTGCAGCGCGCGCGACGCCGCCTGCTGTTGCTCGGCGCGCTGCTGGTCACCGACCATCTGCTGTAGCTTCGCATCTGCCTCGCGGGTCTTGCGGCCCAGCGCTGCCTGCGCCTCGCCAAGCGCCCCACGTAGCTCCTCTACCTGCGCAAACGTAGCCTGCAGCTTTTCTAAACCCACATGCACATGTCGCTGCTGCTCCTCCAGTGCGTCACGTCGCGTGCTGTGCAGCCGTCGGAAGTGCGCGAGGAAGTCAAGGAAATGCCGTGGCGTCACATGTGCTGTGCGTCCAGTGCGTCGCGCCAAACGAGCATTGGCTGCGCGCACTGCCGCATGCACTGCAACAAACGCACCAGCAGCTGCGTCGCGACGTGCAGGAGACGACGCGTCGCGGGACGAGTCGTCCAGATCGACGTCCAGCGTCAACTCGCGACCGACGTGGAACAGCGCACCTGGCGTCCAGTCGCCAAACCAGTCCACCACGCAGCGATTGAAAAGCGCCGGAGATGTCGCTGCGCGCTGCGCCAACCCACCGGGCGCAGGTGGATTCATTGTAAAGACCACATGCAAATTGCGCGCAACCTGCTGCGTAAACCAGCGCTGCAGCTCATCGGGTGTGTCCAGCAAAAGTCCGTCACGTTGTGCACCTTCGCGACACGCAGTCAGCAATGCCGCCAGCTCGTCACCCTCGAACAGCCCAGGTACTTCGGCATTTGCCAACAGTGTGTTCATGCGCTCCAAGAACGCAGCGTCCAACATGTTGCTTTCGTCCACCACAAAGCACACCTTCTCGCCACTGCACCCTGCGCGCCGAAGCACCGCACGCAAATCTGCGTCAAAGTCTGCTGCCGTGTACCCACGGTGCGCACGCAGCTGCTCTACACGTAACCCATTCATCCATGCAGCAAAACGCGCCAGCGTCGTTTTGCCGCTTCCACTAACGCCAATCAGCAGCGCGTGGCCTTGTGGTTGTCTAAATATTCTGTCAATGCGCAGCACGTGATCGAGCACCTCGTCGAACAGCACCAGCCGCACGTCCAGCTCCTCCTCACTAAACACGCGCAGTCTCGCGCGCACATAATCGCGCAGCTCTTCGCGCTCCACCGGCGCGTAGTGCCGCGTCAACCACCGCGAGAACAGAATTGGTCGCGCCAGTCCGCGCGTGCATGCGTCTGTAGAAAAGTGTGTGCGTGCAGCAGCGTCAATTGCAGCATCCGTCCAGCGCCGTTCTTCCTCGACTACCAGTCGATCCTGGAAAAGTCGTAAGCCCTCGTGCGCCCACAAACGCACCAGCTCCGCCTCATCCACGTCTTCGCGCTCCCGCAGTGCTGAGTACACACCACGCGCCCAACGTGTCAGTTCACGCGGCGAGTACACGTAATGCGCTTGCTGGTCTGCCGTGAACCGCTGCTGCGACTCCGCGTACACATCCACCATTGCACCTGCCAGTGACTCTGCGTGGGCACGCAGTCCAGGTTGCACCTTCAGCAACGCCCGTGTAAACGTACCGTAGATCTGTCGCAGCGCCGTTGCGCCTGGGTAGTCCACCAAAACCACCGGTGCGTGCCGCAAAAACCGCGGAGCCAGCACCACACGTCCAGCGTCTGTCGGCGGGTTACATGCGCCCACAAACTGTACGCGCTCCAGCGCAACCCACGCATGGCCGCGCCAGAATCCGCCGCGCTCAACCAGTCCACGCAGAAACGCCACCACGCGCTGTGTACCATACTTGTCTGCAGCTGGCAGGTTAATTTCGTCGCAGAAAACCACCAGCCACCGCCCTGCCGCTGCCGGTCCCAGTACTGCGCCACGTGGCGTGCGCCGGTACTCACATCGTTGTTCTAGTGCCCTCAGCACCAAGGCCGGCCCAGTTGCCGCTGAAAAGTTTAGCGCTGCAACGTCTGCATCTGCCACACGGCGCAAAGCCGCCAGTAGCGTCATTGTTTTGCCCGATCCCGGCGGTCCACAAAGCACCGCTGGTCTACGCGCTGCAAGCACCGCGCGCACCACATCTTCGTGCCGCAACGTGTCCGCTGTTGGTACTACTACATCTGCAGCTGCTACGCTATGTGCCTCCAGCTCCACCCGCGGCACACGGCTGTCCCATGTAACCCACTCCGCCGCGCCATTGCGCAGCGCCGCGTCGCAGTCCTCTAGAGCAGCACCGTGCGGCAGCGGTGGTAGTGTGTCTAATGATCCTGCTGGCTCCAGCGTTCCCATTGAGTCCGCAGAATCCATCGCCATCTCCCGGCTCACCAGTTCCGCCACAGCCTGCCGTGCTGCTGCTGTTGCATCGCCTGCCATACTCCACACTAACGCAAGCGCCAGACGCATTGCAACAAACTGTGCCGTTGCAGCTGTTGACAGCGGAAAGTCTGTGTGCTGCGCGTCGTACGCTACTACTGCGCCAACTGCCCCGTCCAGAAGCGCAAACAGCGTGCCCAGCGCCCGCATCTGTGTAAATTCCATCACATGCTCTAAGCCAGCTGCCAGCACTAATGCCCTCGCAACCACTCCGTCGCGCGCTAAGAAAGGCGCTAACGCGTCTGCCGCTGCAGCCTGCACACGCATTGCAGGACTTAATGCAGCTTTAGTGTTTGAATCGGCTGCTCCGCTTTGCTGAACACCCGACGCACTAGTTCCACCAAGTCGAGCCCCTGTTGCATCCGAACCGCCGAAGCCCTCTGCACCGTCATCCAGCGGCTCCACACAAAGTCTACGCAAATAATGCTGCATTGCCATCTCAGCGGTCACTGTATCGTCACTAAACCACACCATTCCGCAACGTGACACTGTAGCCGGAGTCGCATAACGCAGCGTCTCAACCTCAAACAATACTCGTACATTGGGGGGCAAAGCCAGACGTTCACCGTTAGGCAGAGTTAGCAGACGATTGTCGTCCAACACAGAATTCAGATTCTCCACCCACTCGGGATCCACATCACCATCAAATACAATCCAATGACGACGAGTACTTTCACCACGAACATTGTCAACAATCTTCCGTAGTATGTGAGTAAATAAACCGTCTCGCCATTCACGAGTGGTTGCATCCAATGTTCCGTAGAGATCTTCCTTGGTCATTGCTTTTGGATCAATAACGTAGCTTACTCCTTCCACTCCTTCTAATCGTTCTAATGCTGCGAGGAGCACTCGCCATGCCGTGCTCTTACCGCTACCTGCTGCTCCTACCATCATCACTCCGTGGTGCAATGCTTGCATTTGATACAATTGTAGAGCCTTTGCTACCCACTGGGCTCCGTCCACCAGTCCGCGTCCGGCACTCTCTTCTTCGAGTGCAGTACGTAGCCGCTCCAGTCGCGCTGCCTGACTTGCAGCTCCCGGAAACACATCTTCCAACAAACTACCCAGTAGTCCAATATCCTGTGCTACTAACTTTGGAACCATTGTCTCGCGAATGCTCTGAATTACAAGTGCCTGCTCGTCGGTCTGTGCGGAATCAACGGCTTCTTCGGAATCAGCGTTGTGATCAGCACCTAAACCATTAGTGCCTCCACGAGCACTGCCTTGCTGCTCTCGTTTCAATCTGCCTGCGCTGACCAACACGCTCTTTAATGCACGGAGTCCAAAATCGTAGTGTGGTTGCTCTGACAACTGCTCTGCGCAAAGGTTAAACAATGGCACAACCTTACTTGCCAACATCTCTGCCTGTCGGAAACCTTGCGAGTACAACATCACCTGGGCAATCAGAGCACGGTCCGGTCGTGTCATAGCGAACGAACGGAATAGCTTCTTCAGGTTGTCCGGTAAATTAGAACGACCCGCGTATCCTGGATTCATCGTAATAAAAATACCCGTATCAGGATTCAGCCGCACCTTATTGTTGAGTAACTCAATCTCACCGCACTTGTTGTTGTCACTACCAGCATCTTTGGCGTGTGCTCCAAGTCCGAGTTGGATGGTTTGAATTTGCTGGGATACTGCAGACAGAATTCGCTCGTCCAATCGGTTAAACTCGTCAAACACACCCCACGCTCCCACTTGACAAAGTCCCACAAATATACGACCCATTGCTTGGAAGTCAAAGTTCTCATCACAACAGAATACCAGTGCAAACCGTCCAAGTTGTTGTGCCAGTGCTTTGGCGGTCTCTGTCTTTCCTGTACCCGCAGGACCAAAAGGAGATCCACCCAATCTTCTCTCCAGCGCCTGCGTCAATGTCAGATAGCAGCGGTCTGTTAGTGGAGTTTGTACAAGTCGCTCCTGAACACCCAAATACTCAAATCCGTACTTGAATCGTGCATCTGCCACGCTCACCTCCACGCTGTGAAGTGGATCTGTTGCAGATTGGTAGCTGAAACGCATTTGTGAAAGCCAACGGAAATCCTGATCGCTACTGGCTCCACCCTCGTGTAACATCCGAACAGTATCGCGTTGGTGAACCAACTCTGTAATCAACTGTTCAATCTTCTTGCGGTCCAGAGCAGGCAGGTCTTCCAACACAGCATCCGCAAGTACATGTAACTCGCCTTCCAGCGCCGCAAGCTCTGTCGCAAGACTTGTCGCTGTGTCTGCTGCTGCTCCTAGCGCTGCGTCCACGCGTCGTGTCCACACCACCTGCTTTGCAAGCACTACCAGTTGGGCGGGTGTTGCTGCTATCCATGTGCGGAATCCTGCGGCATCAGGCTCCGCTCCACAGACTGTCTCAAGTTGTGCAACTGCGCGTCCGAGATGCTCAGCAAGTGTCAACCGCATCTCACGCTCAATCGCAGCCAGCCATTCGTTAATCTTGGTGTACTGCGCTAACACAAGTGGCTGTCGGAACGGTACCTGCTCACCTTCCTTGCTCGACATTCCCAGTATCTGTGAGCAGTCCTCGGAAAGCTGCACAAACGCAAGTCCTGCAAACATCTTCCGCAAATGTTTCTGAATTCGCGGAACGTCCTTGGCATTACCGATAATCTCCAGCAGGTCTTCGTCACCCACAAAGTAAAACCGTGGAAATGAAGCACGCTCTCGCTCCAAATACTCGCCAAGTGCTTTTTGAATCTTTCCCAGCAAATCCGCCAAGCGCTCCAGACTGCGCTGAATACTCGGTAAACCCAATACATCCAGTACAAATGGACTCTTATACACCTTTTTCATCACTGCCAGGAACTCGGTGTTGATGTTCTGAAAACGTGAGGATTCCACTGGAAGCATATGTTTAATATCCGCAGACCCTGTGAAGATGCCCTCGAGGTACACCCACTGGCGCTGTACATCCACCCACACGTCAAACAGCACATGGATGCGGTTGAGTTTATCCTCCCAACCACCGGCCTCCTCCTCAAACACCTTGTAATACGGTGAACCCTTCATTGAAGTCAACGCGCTTAGCTGCTCAGAACACTTGGCAAACAATTCGTCCCAGCCTTTTATCAGACGGCACTTGTTTTGGTATGCAACCAACTCCAAAACATATCCACTCCATGTCTCGCGTATTTGTGCCAAAAACTCCTCCAGTGCCATTTCACCCTGAGCAACTGTAATTACCTCACGAATCAATGACTCGTTGCGCGCAATGTCAAAGTCCCATACGTCGCCCAGTGTCAGATCTGACATGGTAGTTGTCGAAACCTTCAGTGCCTTGAACAGCTGTCGCCAGTGTCGATCACGCAGTGCGTCTGATTTGAGATCTGCTACAACTGCGTTGGCTTTGAGCAGAGCACGCAATGTCTTCTGCATGTACTCAAATGCTGCGTATTGTCTCATACGGTTTGGCAATTGCTTTGATTCGCTTAAATAACGGTCCAATTGCTGCCGTACTTTGCGCACTACCACACTGGCCCATGGCGTCTCACGCAACTCGTTAATCTCGCGCCAGACACCTGATAATGCAGTCCAGACGCTCTTCAGATCGCTGACTTCCTCCTGAACAGGTGTCAGCCTATCATCACGTCGCGCGTCCATATCCAACGCTTCCTTTGCACGACCTACTAACTCGTATTCAGCAACAAGACGTGTGATGCGCTGGTGGAAAACATTCAATGTATTAAGCGCAGTGTCGGGCTTCAACGCACCCTGCACAGGTTTTCCCTTCTCCCAATCTGCGCATAGACTGCCAATGCGTGCATCCACTGCTTGATCTTCTGCAATAATCTTCATCTGTAGATTAGGAAGTTGCTCCTGGATTACGTTGTTTTTGCGCTTTAGAATCTCGTTAAACGCACTCCACTCGCCTTCCACTTGCTCAAGATACACCCAGTCTGGTGGAAATTGGTAGCGTTGTTTCTCGAGCACTCGCTGTCCTCCGCGGAACACTTCCTCCACATCATGTTGCCAACCAGGGCACTTGCGTTTAATTTCCTGCACATATGTGATAAACGCTACCACCTCGCTAGTGGTACTCGACTCGGCTGAGTGTGACTCGAGCTGGTGTCGTGCTGCTGCAATCGCCTGGCTTGCATCGCGAATGGCCGCGCCGAGCCGTTGCCCAAACTTGTTCAGAATCTCACGCTGCCAGTTGTCGTACTTGGCGTTAACTTTGCTCTGCACCATCTCGTAATTGATCATGCAATGCGCACCAATTAGTTTCGCAGTCTCTGATGTGTCAAAAGTCGAGCGCGCACGCTTAATTTCCAGCAGCATTGCTTGCCATCTCGTCAGATCATCTCCCAGGAAATGCAGCACATAGTCAGTCTGAAGATCCCACAGCGCTTGGTATTGCAGCCAGATCCTTACATATGCTGCTGCCTGATCTGACATCGACTCAATCGCACGGTATGCCTCAAACAGTCCGTTGTTTGGCAGCCGCGACAGCAAATCTTTGTACGAGGCACCCTGCGTAGAACTCACAGCAACGGCAGAAGGAGAAGAAGAGCCGTTCTCCAATGGCAAATCAGCCTCAACCCCAACAGGGGTCCCTGGATCGTACTCCAGAGTCAAATTGTCATACTCAAGATCATCGTCTGCATTGGCCACAACCTCATAGCGTGTTGCCTGCGGCCGCCGCTGCTGACACACCGCAGCAAGCCACGTGTGCAGCTGCTGAATCCACGACGCGCGGGCATTCTCAAGTGGCGGATCCACATACATCATCTGGTTCTTTATGCGCAACTCATGCACAACAGGCCGTAGCTGTGGCACAACCTCCTCTGCCTCGACGGCACTACTGTCGCCAGTGTGTTTGGCAGGCAAGTCTCTGCTGTCAACGCCCATGCTGCGCTGTAGCCGACGTGCAATGCGGATATCATCGGCAGCTTCGCCGTCGCTGTCATCGCCCTGCACAGGTGCCCTAGTAAACTCGCGGATCCAGGCCTCCACTGCATGCGACAGACGCGTAGTAAACACTTTCTCCAACCTCACATCTAACTCACAAACCCATTGCTCCAGATTAGCATAGTTGTCCAGATTCAGACGATCAATCAGACCCTGAATGCGATCAAGAATGTCGTGGAAGTTCTGTTCCGTATACGGACACGAAGAGAGCTCACGCACCGCTGCGTTAATCGAATCATTGAGTGTGATCAACGCCTCAACCTTCTCCTGGAATAATGATACCACTGCGGCAAACTCTCGGACAAATGAAGCATTCCGATTGTCGTGTGTATCCATCGAATTAAGTCCGCTGGACGTGTACAGACTTCCGGATGTAACAAAATACTGCCATTTCAACGACATCCCGCGCTGAATACATAACATTACGTCACGACGGTACCCTGCAGCAAGCGACATCACATCTGTGTGCTGATGAAGACGGTAGGATGTCTGCCGGTAAATCTTAACAGTTTCCATTAGACTCACTGCAAACGGATACACGCGTCGACCATCGCGAGCCATGTTCACAAGTGTGTGGGGTACTTGGAACCCCAGCCACAGTAGCTCACGCACCTCCTTAAACAGCGTTATCAACTGCGCATCAAAGCTTACGTTAAGCTGGAAAGCATTGCCCGTAGCGCGATGCCTTGCAACCAGAAACACGCGGCCGGCTACCGTCAAGTCGCGGCGACTGATCTCGGAGAACCACGCATCGTATAGCGGACGTGTATCCAATTTGCGGCGGAAACTAGCCGAGTCAGCCTGCAGGCGTTGGCCCTCGGCGTACAGCTCCCAGCCTTTGCCCAGCACGTCCTCCACGCGTCGCATGTACATATCCAGTTGGCGCTCAATCTGACGAATCCAGATAATTGCTCCGGACACTGGCGGAATGTCGCGCAGTTGAGACATTGTGTACGCCTCTGAGCGCCGGTAGTGCTTCTTAAACGTGTCATGCAAACGCAGGATATCGTCTTTGACAGAGCTTATCAGCTGCGTCTGGTACTCCTGAATGGCCCCGCGGATCTTGGGCCGCACAAACAGCGCGTTGAACTTGGAAAACACGCGGAACATCTCTGAGGCATTGCGCGCTGTTGCCAGACGGTCACGCAGCCTGACAATAATCTGGTTTTCAACGCGTGCCACTCGCTCGTTGTATCCGGTCTCGGCGCGCTCCCACAGCTCAGTGCCTTCGACAGTCACATCCAGCACATCAACGATCTTGACAACGTCGTACGCCTGGCTAATCTCGCTGATAGCTGACTCGTCCGTTGCACCCTCGCCCTCACGCTGGTGCTGTCCGCCCATAACACGCACTATTGTTTGTTGTAACTGTTCATGCTGCTGACGGAACTGGTGTACGAAGCTCAGTCGCTCCTGCAGGGGCGCGTGTGCAGCGCGGATTTTTATCGGGATAAATTTCTCACTGCGCTTGCGCGTAATATCGCGCGCCAGATTAGCAAACTCTTTGACTTGCGACTCCCATGCCTCAAAAGCATTCTGCGTCTCGCCAAAAAGTCCATCAAAGTCTCCGTAGTCCATGTACATCAGCCGCACATGGCCCATCACCTTCACAAGCTGGTCATTGAAATCCCGAGAAATTGCTTCGACCAGTGGTAGCGCCCGCCTTACTGGATACGCCGTAAGCTTAAGCTTCTTGTTTACGTGCGCAAATATCAGCTCAATCGCATTGCTGATACGCCCAATTTCCGTCGCTGACAGCAGCTCATTAACCGGAAAATCCTTCATCAACACGTTGTACCGCGTTACGCGCTCAGCTGCCTCCTTCAGCCCCGTGTCCGTGCGAAAAGATACTGTTGCGTGAAAACGCTTGGCTGCCTTGAGCACATCCATCGTCAACACAACCTCGTCGCTCTGCAGCTGCTCCTCGATGCGCTCCAGTGCTCGCTCCATCGAAAGCCAAAAGTTAATCTCCTGGCTGGTTGTACCCGATGCCGGATCACGGTCAAGCTTGGTAACCTTTTGAATCTCCTTGATCCACCCGTTCACGTCGCCCTGCAGCTGATTTAGAAACCCAGAATCCGACAGCAGCCCCGCATCCACAGCGTCCACATGTGTGCGCTGGCCCTGCCGGCGACACTCTGCAACTGTGCGTGCAATTACTGGGTGGATGTTAAGCATCGTTTCCGGAATATCTACGTTCTGCTGCAGATGTAACAATGAAAGCTCCAGCTCCGCCAGCTTCTTTTTGGCCATGGGAATCCCCTGCTGCGCATCTTTGTCATCGCGCAAGTTGCTGCCACCCTCGCCACCGCCCAGCGACGACTGCTGCTGTTGCTGCTGATCGGCCTTCTCTTTGGCCGCCACATACGCATTAAAGTACGGTGAAACGCCAAATCGCACGTATGCGTGAAGCAGCTCGTAGGGGTTGACGCCTGCAGATGCTGAAGCCACTGCTGATCCGCGTCCCTTGCCCGCTGCATCTGCACTATCTTGCTCAGCGCCGTTGCCGCTGCCGCCAACCTGACCTGCCGATGCAGGTCCAAGGAGATTCATGACCTGAATTTGACGCGCCAGCGACACGTCTGGGTCAATCGTTGGTGTGCGCTTGATCAGCGCAAGGCTGCCTACGTGCGTTGTCTTCCACGATAGTTCAAAAGCAAGCTCAAACGTTGTGGTTGAAACTGCATAGCCATCCTGATCGCCACTTTCTCCCTCAGCGTCCTTGACCACATAGAGTGCTGGAATGCTAGAGTCGTTGGCAAAAGACTTGCACTTGGCACTAGTCTCGGGCTGAGAGAACATTGCTCGGACTGCCTGTACCTCATCGTCCTCATCACTACCTCCACTGCCCAGAAGCACCGGCACTAGATTCAGAAGATACTGTTTGACAATGTTCGGGTCGCAAAACGCCGCCACTGTCGCTCCTGCTGCTGAAACAGCTGGTGCCTCCATATCCTCCATTTTGCACCCTCTTTTTTTCGTTTTGTTTTTGTTTTGCTTGTTGTTTGCAAATAGACGGCTTCTTCTACGTTGCTTCTACCGAATGTGCAGTTATAACGTTTATAATAATAAGAAATCCAAACTTGTTCGGATTCAAAACTGCCATTCAAAACTCCACTTGCTGACGACTTGTTTGCTTAATGTTGAGTTCTAAACAAACTCAAAACACTAGTTCGGCTCATCAAAATGAACCGAGTCGCTCTTATTGGCTAGCTTTTGCTTAAAAGTTTCTTTTAAGGGTGATGATGATAGCTGTTTTGAGCACATTTTACTTAGAGCGTATAACTTTGACCATGTAGATCTTATTTCCTGTTTGCACATGCATGCTTTCCTCCTCGCTTTAAAGACTTTAAGCCAACTAAGATCAACTTATCTAACCAATCTAACAAATATGCTCAACTTGTTGTTCAAGTTAACTGCTGCATCTAATTTAGGGTTACGTGTTCTATTAGAAATAGTCACAATATATTAAAAAAGTTATTTTAAAATGTTTGACCGCCAGCCGCTTAACAAAAGGTATTGCTATTAAAAAAATAATGAATAGGCAGAGCTACATTTTGGCAATCTATCAGCTACAACAATATGTGGTTTATCAGATTCAGAATCTTTTCCGCGTAGCCTAAGCTGCTTTGATAACCAAAACCTCCATGGCCGTAGCAATGTACAAGATTAAATAAACTGCCATTTTTGTTTAATGATTTGACTGCCTCAATCCTAACACTGCCATTTCGCATTGGGCGTAGGCCCACATTTGTTGAAATAATTAGTGCTTCAAGTGCTTTAATTTTTTGTTTTTCTGTCATTGTCTTCTGGTTAATCGGCAAAAGTGCTGGCTCCAATGATAATGCGCGACTTATAATAGTTTTACTGTCTTTGGCGCTTGGTTGGCAATCCCATTGGTGTTTATCGGCAGTTCCACCAATGATTACAGTTCCATCGCCGCGAGGTATTACATAACCAAAACACTTACCAACCCTTGTAATTGTACATCGGACAGCTGGTGCATTGACAAGCAATGTCTGGCCTCTAACAGGATACAGCATATTGTCATTGACTCCACCCAGATTACGACTTCCGAGACCAGTACAATTGACAACAATAGGTAATGTAGCGGCTGCTAAATAGTTAGGTACAAATTGCAGTGCATCTTGAATGTGTTCGATGCGCTGTTTGGTAATTTTGCCACCTAGTGATAGAAACCGGTTGCGCAAGTACCTAATATATACAGGAACATTTATTAACAATGTTGTATACTGCAATCCATAGACAACATCGTTTGGCAAGTCTTCTGTTGAAATCTCAACAGGATTGTGAACTATTGACTTGTACCAAGGTTTGCCTCCAGGTAGATTCTCAAATAGATCAGTTCCTTGGGCTATGCTAATCCCAGCTGTAGAATTTTGTCTGGCAATTTCTAGCATCTCAAGATATGTCCTAGTCTCTATATCTTGTAATTCGGTGTTTTGATTATCAGCCCATGCTCGCCAATGAGCGCCGGCCCATGGTGAGGCCCAATCAGTAGACTCTTTGGCTTCAGCTGGCAACTCACAAGGTGTGTTTTCAGCAACTATAGAAACGCGGTACTTGCCGGTTTCTTGCAATTTACAAGCAATAGTAAGTCCTATAACACCTGATCCGACAACAACAACAGATTGGTGATTGTTCATTTGGCATAAAGAAAAAACAACAATATGCAATGTTTATCAACCTGTATTTTTGAAGGAAAAAAAAACGCAAAAGTACACGGCAATTTAGCATTAGAAGATGGCCAACGTTTTTAAGCGTGATATTTTATACCACTCTTTTGCTATGATATTTGTCACGTCAGAGGCTTTTAAGCCATGTTTTATGCATTAGCAGATAGATGTGAGCATATAATCTAGATCAAAATTATATTAACTAACTGGCCGACTGGCCTCGCCCTATAAACACCACATCCATTTATCTTTTTCCAGTTATGCATGGCAAAGGATGCATATATGGATTGCAGCATGGAGAACCGTGAGGGTACCACATAGATTTTCCAGGTATGCAGGCGGTTCTATGTTGGGGTTCTTCTCACACGACATTAGTAGAATGTGGATTTGCTTGCTGCATGGCATGTAATGCTTAGACACCAAAAATCAGCGTCTTCAAATGTTGATGTTTTTTTTTCAGAAAAATTGTCGAAGACATTCAAAAGGTTGTTGCCCCACAAACGACGATCGCTGCAAGCACACTGGCATCTGCAGTGCGTCAGTTCCTTCGGTTTGGAATGGCACTTACACAAATGACAAAGAGTGATACGCATTTCTTTAAGCAGCTGTTTGTTTGGCTCATTGTGCCATCTGGGTGACAACCCCTTGTTTCAATCCCCATTTCTTGAGTTTTGACGATATAAGAGCCGGTGCTGATGGACTTGCGCTGGTCTTAATTCTATCCACATACTTTTTTTTTTGCCTGAAGCTTACCTTCTCTTTATTTCTCCCCTCTTATACTTTACAAAATGTCCATCAAGCGTGTTGCTGGTGCCGCTTTCGCCGCCTTCGCCGCTACCACCATTGCAGCGCCTCAGGCTGGGCTGCCCGACGATATCAATGACATTATGTCGCAGTTCAATGATCCTGGCTTTTTGTCTTCAATCACTGCGGGAGTTAGCTCCATGATGGATCAATTGAAAGAAAGTCCCGGCCTTTTATCTTCGCTCATGAGCGACCTTCCAACGGATATTTCTCTTCCCGATCTTTCCGACTTGACCCTTGGTGATGGTAAAACTTCGGGTGGTACTAAAGATGACGACCATGACCATGACCATGACCATGACCATGATCATGATCATGACGAGGACAATCATGATGATAACGATACCGGCTCTGCTACCAGCAACATGCCTATTGTTGCTGCAGCCGCAGGTCTGTCTCTCTTTGCTGCTCTTTTCTAAGCAAGAATTCGAAATATTCTTTTCAATAGCTAATTTTTTTTTTGTTTATTTCTCACTAATTCATGCGTTTGTTCTGTTGAAGATGCACTACTGTTTGAAACTATTACCATCATATGGAGTTTTTTTTTGCCTTTTTACTTGACTGGATGCTGTTCTACAAATACGCAACGCTCGTTTTTTTTTTTTTGAAATTTTGTTTTTATTCCTTGCATTTATTAATGTAATTTTGACAACATCATCACCTCTCTCTACGTCACCATGCGTTCGCTCTCTTGTGCAAAAACTTAAGAAAAACTTAGCTGGCAGCTAAAATAAATCCAAATACATGTGCATTAGCTACAACAACAGTAAAATCAGGCGTTATATTGGATTTATTCCTGCAAGTAACAAAAATAGCTACCATGTTCGGCGTCATAGGCATCTTATTTTCCCAAAGTATATTTTTAAGCAAGTATAGCAATTTATGTCGCCAGCTGTGCATAATACATTTGTTTAATTTGATAAGTAAAAGATACAGCTAAAATCATTACAAAAGGTACTATTTTCTTGCTGAATTAATGACCGGGAAACAACAAAAAGAAGCACACGCGGGGAGAGAGAAGCACACAAAGAAGACAGAAAAAAAAAATAGAGACGGTGGCTTATAATCGAATGTTGAATGTGCTATTATTGTTCTCAATTAACGGTTTCATGGAACACAGCGCTCGTCTTGCCCATCAGCTTGTACGGCAGTCAAATGCGTGGATTTCAGCATCGAATATGTGTTTACACAACAAGTAAATAATTCGCTGTGCATTTAGTGCTAAATAACCAACCAGAGCTCTACAAATACACCCAGCTTATGGAACAGTGAACATAATTTTAACATACATAACCGCTGTCAATATTCTCCGTATTTTAGTGCGTCAGTATTTGGTCTAATTGAGCATATTTCTGGGTACTTTTAATGGCGTATCTTTACATCTGCATTGTATAAGAAAATAAATTCTCCGCCATAGGACATATTTTAGCTTTTAAAACCAGAATTAAAAGGAGTATTTAGATACTTTGCGGATTTGCTAACTAACAAGCCAAAACAAAAAAAGTTACATTGTTGTATCAAAAGCATGCGCCGCTAAATCTACTTTTGTTAGATGTTGTTTTGTTTTGTTTTGGTTTAGTAAAGTAAAATGAGGAGGCTTGTTCACTTCTTGACCTTGGTTTTTTTTCTCGATAAACTGTAATAAAATCAATTATCCAAGTATGGCTTATTCTTTCGGTTTGTTGACGCTTTCTGCATTGTTTAACAATACAGACAAATGGAATAAAAATGTTATTGTAACATTTTCTTTAGTTTAAAGAATCCTAAGTACACAAAAAAAAAACTTCTCAGAGTTCGTTGATGGTTAGCGGTTTGTTTTGCGGAAATTCAAGAAATCTATTTGATCTCACACTGGTTCCCCCCTTTTAGGAGACGAGCATACCATTTAAGACAGCATATCTTCCTTTTATCTACATTTCTTTCCGTATTGTCTTAGTTATGGAAGGCGCTTAAAAATATATTTTGTCTTGGCCATCCAAATGCATGGAAGCGTGCTTTTTTTGCAGAACTTCTCACAGTGAAGCATAGTACCCACGACAGAAATTTTTGGAGGCGCAGATGCAACCAATAAGTAGTAGAAAACCCTAAGCAAACCACAAACTTCAGCCTCTCTCTTTGTCACAGTGTGTTTGCTAATGCCTATTCACACGAAAGAAAGGGATGATACGAGCTTCTATTGATGGTCGCAGTGGGAAAAATAGGGCATTTGTTTTTATCTTATTAGCTTTTTTTTCCCTTCGTGGCTGTAAATAATAAGATGGAAATGTTTTAAAAGGTTCAAGGTGCGACATACACATCAAGCGGGTCTTCCTCTTCTTACTACCTCACTAATTTTTCTTTTCTCTATTTAGGCATTAAGTGGTTTGGCAAACCAAGACACCACCCTTCTCATCATACTCGCTCACCCTTTTTTATACTTATTTTCGGCGTATTTATCGGGAAGATTCGCTCAACTGATATTAACTGCGCATATTCGTCTTTATATCTTTCTTTCATCTTCTTTTGCTATTTTCTCTTCTAGCACTTACCAGGAAACACCCACCAGAAAATATCCACATCTCTCTTAAAATAAGTCATGCAGATCTCACTTGTTGCATTTCTTCTTGCTGCTAGCGCATTCGCACAGGTTCAGCCTGCTGATGTAGCGCCATCTCCGGGTGCTGTTGCTGGAGCAGCTCCAGAACCCGCTCCAGCTGTGCCTGTTCCCGGTGCTACTGAGGGTGTTGTTCCTGGAACTGATGTTAATGATATTAACAATTTTGTGCACGAATTCCAAGAAGGTGCTGCTTCTCCATTACCTGTTGCAGAACAACAGGTACAGCAGGCAGTTGGTTCGACAAACAATGATGAGGCACAGTCGGCGCATGCCGAAGATGAGGCCAATGCCGAAAATGCCTCAGAATTCCAAGGATCACTAGCAGGTGCTCCTACTGGAGACGAGAAAGCCGCCTTACCGACACCTGAGCAGGACAACAGCGCATGGGCCAGCGCTTCCCCGCTGTCAGATGAATCCAGCGAGAGTGCGGGTGAGTCAACCACAGACGAAGATTTAGACGAGTTGGAGTCGCTATCTGACGATCTCAACTCTTTGGATGGTTCGGACGAAGATTCGGACGAAGACTCCCAAGACGACTCGGATTCGGAGGATTCGGAGGATTCGGAGGAATCAGACGATTTTGACTCTACCGATAAGGACTCTGAAGATTCGGAGGATTCTGACTCCCTCGACAGCGATGAGTCAGACGACGACACATTTGATGACTCGTTCACCGATGACTACAGCGGTGCTGCTAAACTATCTCTTGGAGGAAGAGTGGATGCCATCTTGTGTCTGGCTGGGTTTGTTGGCGCTGCCGCTTTGTTCTAAGTGAAGCACAAAAAGCCAAAAGGAGGGTGGTATTTCTTCGAACTGCACCAGCCGACCAAAGCACCACAATCAAGAAAACGTGGCGGAAAAGGGAGTGTAGTTGGATTGGAATGTGCTTCTTAAAACGAAAAACCCGAATGTGGTATTTCTAGAAATGGTCATTTGTGGCGGTGGTTTTTAGTGGCAGTTAACAGCATTGCTGTCTTGTCCACAATCCTAAAGCTATTTCCCTACCACCCGTCACATCTTTGTTCTGTTTTTTATTTTTTTTTCTGGCTCGGCGGCGTCTGATGCGCCTGTGTAGTTATTTTTTAGTATTCTTGTTGCTTTCAGAACTGACTTTTTGTCAATATTAATTATCGAAATCTCGCTATTTCTCCAAGATAAGAGTAAAGGACTGCGTTGTACAGTTACTGCTGCTGTAGCACCAGCTTTTCTGTTTATCTAACTGCAAAAAGTACCAGATAAGAAAATTGCAGAGGGTAGATTCCAGTAAAGACGCAATAGCTGCGCGGAAATTCTGTCATAGAAATACGGCTAATTGAACTACAGTTTTAGAAATAAAAGCCCGATGCATGGTTGGGAAATACAGCAAAAAGCTCGTGTATCTTAATCTGAGTACACATTAAACAACGCTTAGGTCTTTCTTGTGTGATGGGAAATCGAAGAGTAGAACAATGGTTACTTTAAACAAATGGAAATAACAAAAAAAAAAAAAAATACTCGCACAAAAACGTCCAATTTGTGCTTTTATTCAGGTAGAGCTTTTTCTTGTGTTGTGACCGCATTTTTTTGTTCTTGAAATATAAAAAATACTTTTAGCGTTATTTTACGATTAGTAAGAAATAATAATATGCGTGGATTTGTAACACTCGGGGGTTTACTAGTGGTGTTAGTGGCAGATAGAGTTGTGGGCGACACGACGGATTACGATAACTTTATGAGCAGTCTATCGTACAACTGGCAAAACGAGTTTAGTGGTTTACGGTACCAGCTTGACTCGCTACAAAAAGAAGATCCTGATCAATACAATCAACTAGCTGCCAGCTTAGGACTTAAACCTGGGACTAAAATTAGCATTCCTTCGCTATATAGTCCACAGTGGGCTTCCAAATTTGTTGCTGCTGCTGATCTTTATACTCCACCTGCTGTTACTGCAGATTCAACTCCAGCCGCTACTCCAACTATCAGCAAGGGTTCTACCGATAAAAGTGAAAGCGGCTCTGTTGTCACTCATCTGACTACTGCAACTGACGATGTTTCTGATAACTCGAGTGATAGTGAGTCAGAGGGAAGCTCTGAAGCTAGCGACTCTAAGGATACTGAAGCAACTGAGGCTACCAGTGGTCTAGATGAGAACACGGATTCTGCTGATACGCAGTTTGGAAATCCTATTGTTGGCACCATAGACAATAATGACTCGCCAATTATACCCACGGGTCATGGATACAGCACTGCTTCCACCGTACGCCCAGCTACGATATCTGTATTTGGGGTCTTATCGGCAACAACATGGCTGATGAGTTTTGTTTAGCTTCGAAAGCGCATTATCTAACCAAATTGTTAAATAGCTACGGTTTTACTGTATGCTTTTGCTACTAGTTTTCAGCATTTACGGGTAATTTGTTGTTTGCTGCAAATAATACTACATATAATATTAAACTGGTGTGCGCAGAAAGAAAAAGACTAACCGTTGCATTTTTCTTGAATGGGTTTAGTGCTTTTTTGTGATAAAAATTTCAAGTATAGAGCTTTATTTGCTAAAGAAACCAACAGAAAACTATAGCTAGCATAAACTTTTTTAATAAATAGGAATGCCAATAAATTCTTCAGCTGGCTTATTCACTCTAAGATGTTATCTATAAAATCCTTGTGGTTATCACCCCAGGCTCTCGAAGATACTATTCTCAGTTCCTCACTCTCCTCACCCTCTCTTGAGACTTCCCAGGCAATCATTGCTGTTACCTTGTCCTTATCTACCATTATGTTGTAAGTTCTTAGATCTCAATAAATCCATGCCTTCCCATTCTCCCTATCTTTCTTAGTTGAGAGATGTATTTCCTAAGCTGACTTTCTATTGCAGAAAGAAAAGAATTAACCAGGTAATCATACACACAAAAAAAGTCTAGTGCCTTCCATAAAGTCCATGAGTTGGAATATGTACTTGTCATCAATAATTACCTTAAAAATATCAGTCACTAGTATATTTGTGTTCTCTTTCACAAAATCCAATATGTGGATTTTATTCATAACATTGTTTGGATACTCTACCTGCCTATGTTTTCTACAACACATAGAGTCAATTGTCTTTAAATATATTATTTTCTATCACTATCCTGAGCCTTGTAAACAAGTCAATTTATTAGTTCAAATTTTATGTTTTCAAGCTCATACACCTTTTCCAGCAAAACAAACCACAGACCAAAATGAGAGGTAATCCTTTGTAGGATATCATCCTCAATGTATTCTTTTGTGTTTTCCATAGATATCAGCATTAGGCAGCTACGACTGGCACAGTAAGCTGGTGAGGGTTGGTAATTGGTGGAAGAAAAGCAACAGCAGAAACAAATGACCCAAAACTAGAGAAAAACAGATAGTAAAGGAAAAAAAACTAAAAAAAAAAAACCAAAAAACAAGAGCAGAAGATGATGTGGATTAAATAGTAGTTGTCCCAGGAAAAACTGGTCAGCTTACATGGGTAAAACATGGCAAAATAGAAAGACCTTCAATTACATTGCAACACTTGCCAGTGCAATTGTGCTGGAAGTACTCAGTAATAAAATTTCAAGTGGCTCAGCAGCCAGTAGATACTGAGACTATGGTACAAAAACCAAAACGTTCTTAGTATTACAAAGCAAACTAAAATCTTATTTGTAAAATTCAAAGCAAGGAACAATCTCTGTCTCAAAAGAACAACTATTCTCACTACTTAATTTGCTTATAGATTTGATTGTAGAATGTGGTGGCTAAGAAAACTATTATTTTCTAGCAAGAACCTAGGTCTTCCACACTAAGGGACAACATTTTACAGTGTCTACCATTGTCTAAAATGGTGACAATCTACATAGTGTTGGAATTCTTGCCTGAAGGCCAGGAGCAAGAAGGGAAGAGGAGAAGAAGTTTAGAAGTTAAGAATATATTGAAAGCCTTAAAGAAAAACAGGCAGAAGATAAGGGACAAGACCAGGCCCTTTATATAGGCTTCTGGCTGTCAAGAGAAAAGAGTAAGAAAAAGGCCAAGGGCTCTCAGTGTTCTTGTTGGGGAAGATAACACTGAAAGCACAATGGGCTGACAGTAAATACTGCCATAAAAGGAAAATCACACCATACATGCATAGATGTCACCATGCTAGTGACCCATTTGGTGTGATAAGAAAGATAAGGAAGAGAGGCAGGATTAGGGATGGAAAATCAAAGCAGTGCTTATTTCCAACATTCCCCCTTAAGCTCTGCTTACTGCATCCCAATCGCCTTTCTATGCTTCTGGAATGCATCTGTTGGTAACTGCTTAGTTAAGAAATCAGCAGGTTGGTTACAGGTAGCAATATATTCCAGTATGCATAACCCGGCTTTAACTGTATGGTGTGGTAGCTTTAGTGTGGACTTGAAATGCTTGTTAGCTTCTATAACTATACCTATTCTCATATTGGACAGAGTTCCTTCATTGTCACAATATATAATTGGAGGAGGAACAGTGAGTCTAAGTTCACCAAGCAAATCCAAGAGCCAAAGCATCTCCCTTATACCTGAGGTCAAAGCAGTTGACTCTGCCTCATTGGTAGACTGAGGAGGGGAGCTTAATGGCTTCTTGGTAGATTTCCAAGTCACAGCTCCACCATTTACTATAAACACATAACCAAGAGTCATTAACTCTTTAGAATACAGCCCAAAGGAAGCATCAGTGTAACCTGCAAGGATAAGATCTGAACTTCTCTTATAGTGAATGCTAAGAGATGCAGTTCCCTTCAGGTACCTAAGTACTTTCTTAGCTGCAGTCATATGTTTGGCAAGGGGATCCTAATTAAAAGAAGCTAGATTTAATGAAGGTTTACTAGTGAATACTATTGAAATCTTAAACAATCGAAACAAGCTAAGAAAACCATTTAGAAATAATAGGCGCTATGATTGCATATATATATGTGCGCATATACACGTGATCACCTTGATACAGATTCGTTAATCAGTATCACATTCGCCCCTTCTTAAAGAACTGACTCTGGCGGTTCTCACTTTAGCCCGTGCTCCTTCTTGTAGCGGTCCAGCATGGACTTTGCATTTCGGAGGTATGGCTCTGGTTCCCAGGTCTGCTTGTCTGTTGAGAATCCTTGCCACTTGACCAAGAATTCACGTTTCTTGCGTCTAGTGCGGTGGCTAATAATGGACTCAACAACATATTCCAACTGACCATCAACTTCCACAGGAGGCGGTTCTGTCAGATGTTGGCACTGAAACTCCGTGGGTTTGTTGTAATGCTGGAGGTAAGACGCGGAAATCACTGGATGAATGCGCAAAGTGTCAGGGAGCTTCAGCCGGTATGCATTCTTGCCAACAGCTTCAATAACTTCATACGGACCTGACCACTTGTGCTGCAATGAGGCGCTTGGTCAGTTTTGCAGATAGTGCGCTGTCGTTAGCTTGGATGAGAGGAGTACAAGATCACCTTTCTTGAACTCAGTTTTCTCAATCTTCTGGTCATGGCTCTCAATCATCTGCAGCTGCGCGAACTCAATATTATCCCTAACTTCTGCATTAATCCGTCTTAATTTATCCAGTGTAGCACTCGGCGAAAGTCCGTCTCGCTCCACATCAAATACCAAATCCGCGGCCGTGCGCGGATTAAATCCGCAGTTTGCAAAAAACGGGCTGTGCTTTGTTGAACTATTAGCGTGGTCGTTATATGTAAACTCGGCCTATGTCAGCAGCGACTTCCAATCGGTCTGGTGATGGTTGCATATCACTCGGAGCATAGACTTCAAAACTTGATTCACGCGCTCTGTCTGGCCATCCGTCTGTGCATGACCCGCCGTTGACATATTCAGCTTCGTGCCCGTCAGCTTCCATAGCTCCTTCCAGAAGGAGGACGTAAATTTCGCATCCTGGTCTGACACAATTGATGTCGGTAACCCGTGTAGACGATAGACCTGTTCAAAATACAATTGCGCTGTCTCGCGGGCATTGGCGTCATCTCTAGTCGCAGTGAAATGAGCCATTTTCGACAGTCTATCGACGACTACCAATATAGCATTGTAGCCATCTTTTGTTTTCGGTAGATGCGTAATAAAGTCCATACTGACATCTGCCCAGTTACGTTTAGGAATTGGCAATGGTTGCAGTGGCCGCTCGGACGTCTTATTAATCGATTTTGTCCGCTGGCACTGGTCGCATCCGCGTACATACTCCAAACAATCCTGATGAATTCCGGGCACAAGAACAGCTCCGAAAGTGCGCGGTA
>KZ303513.1:102648-115172 GCA_002705745.1 Coemansia reversa NRRL 1564 | reverse complement strand
TTCCTCCCAAGAGTCGCAGTGTTTCGCGACTTTCTGATACAGAGGCATCTTCGGAAGGCCGCTCCTCTTGCCTGCGCCAAATGATGCAATGTTGTTAATCTCTTCCTCGCCAACCAGCGTATCGGCGGCCTCACGGCCCACTGAAAGAGTATCAACATTCATTGCATTTGCTGCGCGGAATTGCGACCTGCCCAGTGCCACTACGTCCCCCCATTTCAAGTTTTCGTCACCACGCGCATTCAGAATAAGCTGCTGCTGTACAGCCGTTGGCAGTGACACTGCCAATTGTCTCACAACATGCTGATCCTCGAGTTTGTCACCGCATTGGAAGGAAAGTGTGGTGAATTTTGTCAGGAATTCTTCAAATGAGTCTGAATCTGTTGGGAGGCGAAGAAATCTGCGCTGGGCTTCAGCATCCAGCTTGGAAATAGCACCACTGTAATGCCTGGTCAGAACTGAAACTGCAACGGCCCAAGAATAACCATCCAAATTGCGCTCACGGCAGTGCGTATGGAAAGCCTCCTGGTCACTTGGCGGGAGCTTTGAAAGTACTACCAAAACTTTCTGGCGGTCTGTTGCTTGTGCCTCGCTCATCATTTGGTTGGCAGATTCCAGCCACTGCCCAACTGCCAAGCTCTTCTTCCCGTCCTTGGTCTGCAACGGAGGTATCATTGCGGCCATTTGTACAAATAGTTGCGAACGTGCAATATCTGTGGTCGTGCACTGCTGAGCTTGTGCGTTTGTACCTGGTTGCACTTCCATTTGCAACATTCTTTCGTTGGCTGCCGCAAGTTGCTCCTGCAATTCAGCCACTTGTCTAGCCATATTCGCTACTTGTTCTTCCATGTTAAATTATTCTCACTAGTAGCAAACCAGAGGTGCTACCAACTTTAATGAAGGTTTACTAGTGAATACTATTAAAATCTTAAACAATCGAAAACAAGCTGAGAAAACCATTTAGAAATAATAGGCGCTATGATTGCATATATATATGTGCACATATATATGCGATCACCTTGATACAGATTCGTTAATCAGTATCACATGGGGTATCTATCATCTATTGTCTATTGTCTATTGTTTATTATATAAGGTTTCTAGGTTTTGGATGATTACATAGAAACCTTGGTTCTGTTTTAACATGTTACATTGACTCTAGCCATATATATATATATGGCCATTAGGTGAGTCTATAACAATTGTTTCATAATTATGGAGATTTTGACACTCCCTATAAATAGATGGTTTCTCCAAGAGAGTGGCTTATAAATTTTTTTTTATCTGTCTATCTATCTCTCAGTCCAAGATCAGATCCACTAATTATAATTATATGCAGAGCCAAAAAAGCATTTTTGAACACACCACCACACCATTTTTTTTTACTCAGCTCAGCTTATGCCATAAATTTCTGTTATAGTTTTCCAATTTTTGTAGAGTATGCTTTGAAGAAATAATAAACCTAAAAAAGAATAAGATACACTTAATAATAAAGACCTTTCCTGAGTTACAGAAACATTATCTCCACCATTAAATTAAACATTATGCCATGTAAGAGATAATAAAATCCTGCCCAAAGTGGCAGGAAGCAAAGCTGCCATTACAAAATAGGGCAAGAAAAACATCTCTGCCATGGGATTAGGCAGTGTAAACTGGGGAGTGCCCATTGGTCATGCCAAAGGCATGGCCAATGAACTGGACCTGGCAATCAAGGTATGCAGGGAAGGCCTTTTTTTAGCTCACTGCATTACTTACAGTAGATATATGTAAAAAACAACCAAAGATATAAAAAAGTACTAAAGTTGAAACAATGAAGTCTATATAGAACAAAAAACCCCTATAGAGAACAATTGAAGCTCAGTAAACATAGCTAAAAAATTATAGTACAGCAGAATCTAATCGCAATTTGTTCCTAAATCATTCACTTGACACAATGGACAATACACATTAGTTACTATATTGTCCAATCTATTTAAGTGCACATGACTCAGTGTGTTATATAAGGAACTTTGATATAATGATAGTAACTCATGGTGATGATTAAAGAGTTAAAGACTACTACTTTAGTAAAGGAGATTATCCCAGTTAAATAGCAGTAGTTTTTTCATAGTTGAAAAGAAATACATTAACTTGTTTTTAAGTCAACTTTGCTACAACACAGTGCCTGCCTACAAATCAATTTGGGCCAAAAATGAAATCAATTAATCAAGTTATCAAGGTATTACTTTAGTACCAGCCAAACTCTTAACTTCTGGCTTAGTGGATGCATTTTGATATCATCATAATAAGGTACATCATCTAATTAAGGTTCAACTAATCAAGGCTCAACTATATACTATGACTTAATAACTTTTAGAGTTCATCTACAATGTATAATTTAAAAAATCATTAGGAAAAGTAAATTAAAATATTTAAAATATACAATATTTAAATTAATTTTTTAATGATTAATTAACATTTTAAAATAGTAAGCTATACTTTTCTAGATTATTAATTAGTAGTCATTAATAAAAATTGTTTAATACTTTTCCAATTTTTTTGAAAAATTTAGATTTATATATATATATACTATAATTCACTGCCAAAAATCACATTATAAAACATCTAATTTAAAATATATCTTTTTTATTTAACTTTATACTATCTTAAAAAAATTGTGCAAAGTATAAAAAGTATGGATACACAGAATCAAAAACTTGAAAAAAATAATTTTCAAATTCCTACTGAAGTAGCTGAAACAACTGATATTCTAACTTCTTTGCCAAATGAAAATTTTAGAGATGATAAAAAGGAAGTAGTAAAATTAAGTGTTCAAATAAATTTAACTTATGGTAAAGGTACTCTTATTATAGATAGTGTATATGATACATCATCAATAAGTAGTGTAATTGAAGAAGTTAAAAAAAAAATTCAACAAACATATAAACTAGATCCTAGCACATTTTCTGTATTTGTTGTTAAAGACTATAATTATATTTTTGATAAAGTTATTAAAAATGGAGCAATAGTAAAAGATTTTCTATCAGGTGAAAATAGAATTTTGAAAGTTACACTTAGAAATTAAATAAATTTTTTTTGGAGTTTATTAAGCACTACTTAAGTTTATTATTAGGTTAGTAAGACATAAAGTAAAATAAACTGTGATAAAATCAAATTAACCTGTGTTATTTCTTATATAACCAGGCAGCTCTCTCCTCTGTCTTTCTTTTCTTCTTTTTGTTCTTTGAACATTACATTCACAAATAAATTTGTTTCTAACTTCAACATGTTATCAGCATGTTTCTTTATACCAATTGAGCTATCAAAGCTTCTGACTTTTTTCTATTCAATCTTATTTTTACTTATGGACACTTCTATTGAATTTGTGTGCTTTGATGGCACTAGCAACTTTCCTGCCTGGCAGAGCAATGTCAGGATGGCCATTAGGGTAAAAAGTACTTCTGCTGCAATTAACAGCAAACTCACTGTTGGAGACTCTTACACTCAACTGGAGGTTTTTCAGAACTGTGAATTGGAGAAGCTGGATGGACTTGCTTGTGTTGTCATTACTGGCATACTGGCTCCCTCTCTACATGGCCTGGCTCGCAACATCTCAGCTTTTCAGCTATGGAATGACTTGCAAACCATGTTTGGCTCCAGCAACAACAGCCACATTATAAACCAGCTGTCTAAGCTACTTGACTGTATAATGGGTCCTGACGACAACAATGGACACCTTCATGCCACTCGTTTTCAAATTCTCAAGGATGACATCTCATCCCTTGATAGTCTGTCTGCTGCTGAGCTTGTCAATCTCATCTTTATTGCATCAATTAACAGCAAGTATGAGGAGGTGGCTTCACACTTTGGCCCCAAAGAGCCTCGCAAGTTTGACTTTGAAGCTGTTTATTCCAAGATCTGTGAGAAGTCTGACATTCTTATTGCTAGGTTGGAGAGAAAGAACACTGATTCTTCTGGGCATTTTAGTGGTAGCAGCAAGGCCAGATACTATTGCACCTACTGCAAACGTGCAGGCCATTCTTTGGAGAGGTGTAGAGCTAAGAACAATTTGACCAATAAGGGAGATAAGGATGGAGGCAAGGATGACCAGCCAAAGAAGTCCAAGGGTATAACTTTCCAATTTAAAGTTGGTGGTGCTGCTATTTTTATAGCCCATGCAGCCCTTCCCTCATTTGGCTTACAGGAAGCTTGGATTTTAGATTCTGGTGCAAATGCTTCTACCTGCAACAATGCAAATGCATTTCTGAAAATCAAGGATAAGTCTGGCAGCATAACTACTATGGGTGGAAATGCAGTTGATGTTTGTGGCTGTGGAACTACTGTCCTAGGAAACAAAATTGCAATTGACAATGTTTTGCATGTCCCCTAATCTGCACTAAATCTTTTATCCATTTCCAGACTCACAGTAAATGGCCATAGAGTACTTTTTAAGAAGGAGCATGCCTTCATATACAAAGACAATCAAGCAATTCTGGGCACTTTTATACACAATGGGCTATATCCACTGACAGAAAACTCAGGCAGTGACAAGAGACTGCTTGCAAAAGCCCCTAAGATCACTGACTTTACTGCAGCTGACATGAACAACCACAATACAGACAGAAATATTCAAGTTTCTATTCCTAACAATAGTCAAAATTGTTCAGCAGATATTATGGATACAAACAGACTTATTGATTTATCAGATGAGACTGCCAGCTCTGCCAGTGACAGGGAGAATTTTCTGGTTGATGACACATTTATCACTGCCAGACAGTCAGCTTGCACACCTGCTATTTGCCCCACATATACTGCAGCTATTGAGTCAAGCCAGGCAACCCAATGCCAGCTAGCTTATGAGAAAGAAGATTCTTCACAGTGGCTTGCAAATGCTAGTATTGCTGGCCTGGCTTCATAAAAACTTGCCATGGCTGCTCCTGATGCACCCAAGTGGACTAAAGCTGTCATGTCTAAATTGGAGTCCATTGACAACAATGATGTATTGGAACTGGTACCTTGTCAAAGTGGTATGCATGTGCTTACAACTCGCTGGGTCTTTGTTACCAAACCACAGGGAGATGCAGATCCATTATACAAAGGTTGTTTAGTTGTTCGTGGTTTTCAGCAGTGTCTAGGGATTGATTAAAATGACTTGTTTGCACCTGTAGTTATGTACAAATCCATCCAAGCTATTCTTGCACTCTCTGCTCAGTTTGGATTGACTATTCATAATATGGATGTTAAGACTGCCTTCCTGAATGGTGATCTGGACGAAGAGCTTTATATTGATATTCCTGAGGGTATGACTGGTAACTGTAAAACACATGTCTGTCATCTTTGTCACTCATTATATGGCCTTAAGCAGGCTCCACAGGCATGGAATGAGCACCTTAACAAATTCATATGTGGCTCTCTGGATTTTATCTGCTTAGATACTGACCAAGGCATATATGTACAAAATGCTGGCACTCCTAACATGGTTATTATTACTTCATATGTTGATGACCTGCTTATTGCTGCTGCTGATGATTGCACTATTAGAACCATTAAAGACAAATTTAGTTCTGAATTTAAAATGAAGGACCTTGGCTTATGTACAACAATTCTTGGTATTGAAATTGAGCAGAGATATAATTCTATTTGTGTTCACCAGTCCTCAGCTGTTACTCATGCTCTGGAGCATCATGGAATGCTGGATTGTACCACACAGCCAACACCACTACCAGTGTTGGCTCTTAAGCCAACCACAGCAACATGAGGGATTGCCAGTGGCATTGGCCTTTCTAAAAGGCAGCAATCAGATGTTTTACTCTTGGTTTCCTTTAGCTTTTCTTTTACTTTGAATACCAAGACAAATAGTTAATACTGGTGGAGGACCTGGGTACCTCCTAATTCTTTTCTTTACATTGACAACATTTTCAGCAGCCACAGACACAGACACAGACACAGATACAGCTCCTAGTTCTTCTATTGATAACTTTCTTGACACCTCTGACACTTTTGACCTTTTTGACCTTTTTGATTCTTCCCCAGAAATGGCTACCCCCAGTAGTCTTTATCGTAGGCCTGAGCCCTTTGACAGCAGTGGCAACATCAAGGAATGGCTACAATTGATGCATTTTTTTATCCAGGGACAAAAGCCTACTGCTTCTCAGGAAGAAATTGCAACTGCAGTTATCACCAACTTGGGTGGGGCTGCTCACACTTGGGCCCTATCTCAGCTAAACAATGGATTACTGACAACCACCCCAGAAGTTTTTCTGGAGAAGCTAGTGGCAGAATTTACTCCCTATGCTGATGAATGCCAAGCAGAGGTAGACCTAGAAAAACTGAAGCAAAATGGCAGTGTTTCAGAATACATTGCTATTTTCCAGACATTGATTGTCTGCATCAGCAATCTTGGGGATCAGGAAAAATGCCATGCCTTTCTTAGGGGCTTAAAGCCTACCATCTGAAAAGCAGTAGATTGAGCAAATGTCAACAGCTATGATGATGCTTATAAAGCTGCTCTAGTTGAAGACACTGACTACAATCATGGATCAGGAGCCCTCCCTCAAGTACAGAATCACACCAGTACTAATATCCCTACTACCAACCCAGATGCAATGGACATTGATGCCTTTCGTGGTCCCTCCCTAAAGAGACTGACCCCCCAGGAGTGTCACGCGGATCAAATGATTAGCGGGCACACGATCAACACCCTGCAATATGCGGGGTGACATAGTATTTAAGGTTTCTTTGTTTACATTGTTTGGAAGAGAAACCTTGGTTCCGTTTTGATTGTTACAAGGAGCATGAGCAGTTACGCAGAAAGAATGCCTGTTTCTGATGCCATCAGATTGGCCACATAAGCTGCAACTGCCCTTTGGGCCAGCAGCATCCCTGTTTCCAGAATGGCCTGGCTGTTATGAATACTGAATGGCAGCAATCCCCTTTTACTGGCTCGCAGGCTCCCATTGGTTATCCTTATTTTTATCCAAATGCTCCCTATAGCATTTATCTACCACCCATGCATATGGTTTAATGAAGGTTTACTAGTGAATACTATTGAAATCTTAAACAATCGAAACAAGCTCCGAAAACCATTTAGAAATAATAGGCGCTATGATTGCATATATATATGTGCGCATATACACGCGATCACCTTGATACAGATTCATTAATCAGTATCACATATGGTCCCATTTGCTAGTGCCCCTCAAGCTCAGACAAATGCCCAGCCACTTCAGCAGCACCAGCAGTAGCAGCAGTTATCTCAGGGTTTTCCGCAGCACTAGTAAAGAGCCAGGTCAGCTTTACTGGTAGTAGCATTGTTCAGCAGAATTTATTTACAAATATGAATGCCTTTGCTACAGATTTGAGATCTACAACTATCATTATAAGTGAAATGGGGAGTCCAGGCAAAAACAATGTCTTCCTATTCATGGTGTGTATTCTGGGGAGAACATGCATTGCGCTTTTCGATAGTGGATGCATAGGCATGGTTCTTGGGGAACAATTTGCAGATTCACACAAGGACATTATTTTTAAGTGCCCCAAAATTCCACTTGCTGCTTCACTGGCTGACAAATGCAAAGTTGCCATTAACAGAATTGCTGCACAAGTTCCTGTACAGGCTGGGCCAACAATGGCAAATTACAATTTTGTGGTGGCCCCTATCCGATATGATGTAATTGTTGGATTGCCATGGATTGTATGCAACAATGCCAGTGTTGACTGGGACTACCAGATTATGCACACATGTTTTAGCCCACTTGAGGAATATTGTCTGCACTCAGTTTTGTCAGAGGGGGAGGGGTCTGCAGCTGCAGATCTCGCCTACATTGATGTTAGCCCTCAGGATGAACTCTGGCAAGCTGCCAAGCTACTGCATGAATTACAGGGTGCATTGGAAATTAACAGTGCCAATATTGGTATTGGAAACCACCACAAAGTAGAAAACAACAGGCATCTGCATGCTACATAACTTGCAGAGTTATATAAGGATTGTTTGTGAGATGAGTTACTAGATGAGCTTCCACCATACTGCCCTTAGAATCCTAAGTTAGAGCTGCAACATAAGGCAGAGTTACAAAACAGAGCAATATATTGAATGTCTGCAGAGGAAATTTGTGGATTGCGTGAGATTTTGGACAAGTTACTTGCCTAACAGCAGATTTATAAATGTGACATAGCATTTACATCACCAGCATTTGCTATTAAAAAGAAACTGGGCAGCTACAGATTGCTAGTGGATATGAGACAATTAAATGACACAATCAAAGATTTTTCTTGGCTGCTGCCACACATTGGCGCCTTGCTGGACTGCTGCTAGGGTTGCAAATACTTCTCCACATTTGATATGGTCAGCAGATATCAACAGATGCAAATTCATCCCGATTCTAAGCCATTGACAGCTTTTCGCTGTCCCTTGGGCGTTTTTGCTTGGCGCACACTTCTGCAGGGATGCAAAGTGTCCTCATCTGCATTTTGCCATCTAATGAACAATGTGTTCAAAAACTTGCCTTTTGTCTGTGTTTACTTGGATGACTTGTTGGTGTGTTCACAAACAGAAGAGGAACACAAAAACCATTTGCATCAAGTATTTACTGCATTGTGCAAAAACAACCTCTTTGCCAGCAGGACCAAAACTAAATTGTTCCAGCAAAGTGTAGAGTATCTTGGTCATGTTGTGGACATGCAAGGCGTGCACATGGATCCCAAGAAAGTGCAAGCAATCCATGGCTGGCCAGTCCCGAAAAACATTAAACAAGTTCATCAGCTTTTAGGGACTTTTGGATATTACAGGTGTTTTGTGGCTAATTTCACTGCCATTGCTGCACCACTGAACAAATTGGTCACCCAAGATCCTGATTTTAATTGGACTGCAGAATGCAAGACTGCTGCAGAAGAATTAAAACGGCGATTGTGTTTTGCCCCAGTTCTAAAACCATTTGAAGAGTTGCTGCCAACAATGGTTGTAATAGATGCCAGCGACTATGGAGTAGGGGCAGTTTTGGAACAAGAGCATCTAGATGGGCACCACCCAGTGGAATATCTTTCAAAACAGCTAAATGACGCCCAACAGAAGTATGAAGTGCACAATAAAGAGATGTTTGCAATAGTGCAGAGTCTTGAACAATGGCACCATTATCTAGCTGGGCACCACATTATTTTCGAAACAGACCATCATCCTTTAAAATATTTGCACACTCAGAAGCGGCTGTCCCCTACACAGCTATGTTGGCTGGACACAATCAATGAGCATGACATCACAATCAAGTATAAGCCAGGAAAGGAAAAACAGATGGCTGACGGACTTTCAAGGCACCTAAATCTGCAGGTTACTGAACTTTCAGTTCTTGCAGCAGATGAGACAATGCGCAAGAAAATCTGACAGGGATATTCACATGATTCCTTTTTCAAGGCAGTTCATTATGCACTGCTGCACCCAGAAAAACCTGTGGATAAGACGCTAGCCACAAAAATCCACTGCTATGAGATTAAACAGGGATTGCTTTACTATGTGGCTGACACATGGCTGCAGCTGTGCATTTCATATTGGGACAAGCTGCAGCAGGAGATAATTCATCATAACCATAACACACCCATTTCAGGGCATTTAGCCACTGATGCTACAGTGGCTCGGCTACGTGACTTTTACTGGCCATGGATGAGTAAAACTGTGAAACATTATGTGGCTTCCTGTGATTGCTGCCAATGCATCAAAGACCATACAAAGCACAAATATGGTCTTCTCCAGCCACATTGTGTCCCTCCTTTCTTGTTTCACACAATCTCAATGGTTTTGGTCACTGGCTTACCCAAAACACGTCAGGGGAATGATGCAATACTGGTTATTGTATGCAAGCTATCCAAGTTTACCTATCTTATTCCCCTGAAAGAGCGGCAGTCTTCTGCACAGATTATCGCACAGAAATTCTTTAACAATGTTCTGCGGCACCATGGCATGCCTTGTGTCATTGTTTCTGATAGGGATCCACGTTTTACTTCTGCATTCTGGCAGGAGTTAATGGACATGTGTGGAGTAAAGTCCAACATGACAACTGCATGGCATCCAGAAGGTGATGGGGAAACTGAGTGCAGAAATTGGACAGCTGAGCAAGTTTTGCGCGGCTTGGTTAATTATAACCAAACAAATTGGGACAACTTGCTGCTTTGGGCGGAATACACAATGAACACAGCCCATCAGGCAGGCACTGAGCTTTCCTTAATGCAGGTGGTATTTGGACATGAGCCTATGACTCCTAATGCCCTTTTAAATCCATGCACTGGCCATGGAGTGACATCATTGGATGAATTTATGCAGTGCCACAAGCAGGTAATTTGTCAGGTGCAAGACACACTTACTGCTGCTCAGGATGCTATAGCTGCCCATGTAAACCGCTCAAGACGTGAGATTTACTATCAACCTGGAGATTTGATCATGCTGAGCACTGATATGCTAAAATCAGACTATGAGCACAATAGACCATCAAATAAGCTAAGTGATCACTGGCTTGGACCATTTGAAGTGCTTGATTCACTATCCACTGTTACTTACCGGATTAAGCTGCCTCATAAGTTTCATCAAGCACACAATGTTTTTCATGTATCTGTGCTCAAGCCATATAATGCACACCCTGCTGCACTACCACATCCCAGTCTAGTTGATAATACTGATGACATTTTTGAGATTGATAAAATCCTGGACCAGTATAGATACTATGGTCACCAGCAATATCTTGTTAGATGGTCTGGCTATGCTGAAGCAGAATCATCTTGGGTTGATGAAAGTGATATTGACAGTGACTTAGTGCAAGAGTTCTATAATATGCAGGCAAATTCTAGAGATGGAGGAGTGTTGGCTGTTGAGCCAACCACAGCAACATGAGGGATTGCCAGTGGCATTGGCTTTTCTAAAAGGCAGCAATCAGATGTTTTACTCTTGGTTTCCTTTAGCTTTTCTTTTACTTTGAATACCAAGACAAATAGTTAATAGCCAGGAACTGTCAAACTAACTAAGGCCACTCCCACTGACGAAATTATAGATTTGCATAAGTATCAGTCTATTGTTGGGTCTCTCCAGTATCTTGCTTGTGTTTTGCGGATTGATATTGCTTATGCTGCATCACTATTGGAAACCTTTAATGCCAAACCAACTAAAGCCCATTTGCAGGCTGCCAAACATGTTCTGCATTATCTTAAGGGCTCTAAAGACTTTGGTATTACCTACTCATGCCAGTCCAAACTTACTCTAACTGGATATACTGATGCAAATTATTTTCATGGTACTGCTGATTATGTTAATGTTGGATACATGTTTATGCTTGCTGGTGGTGCTATTACATGGAGGTCCAAAAAAGCAAAGACAGCCATTTCTTAATCAACTACAGAGGTGGAACTTGTTGCATTGAATGCTGGTATATGTGAGCTGATTTGGCTTACTGAATTACTGGAACAGTTATGGATTTCTTTACCATGCCCACATCTTCTAAGTGACAACCAGGCTGCTATTTCTTTTACATGCTATGGTAACATTTCTGAGGATAATAAGCATTACTGTGCAAAGCTACACCTGACACACAATCAGTTCAAGGCAAACTTATTTGACATTATGCATATAGCCTCAACTAATCAAGTTGCTGATATGCTTACAAAAGCTCTAGAACCCATTGCCTTCAGATGCTGTCTCACTGGTGCTGGATTGACATTAACACAGGCTACAGGGGGATAATGAAATCAAATTAACCTGTGTTATTTCTTATATAACCAGGTAGCTCTCTCCTCTGTCTTTCTTTTCTTCTTTTTGTTCTTTGAACATTATATTCACAAATAAATTTGTTTCTGACTTCAACATTACCTACACAGCATCCATTTTGAAGTTGTGACCGACTATCAGTCCATCAAGACAGTCAAAATGTATATGAAATTTTCTGACCACCAGATCTGATGGCTTGAGATGTGGTAGGTGTTCGATATGGTAATTAAATACCATGCTGGATCTAAAAACATTGTCACTGATGGCCTGTCGCACTTGCCAATTTTCCAACTGAACATCCACCCAGAGGAGTATAAGCACCAAACTCATCTGATGCAAATGCCATTGCAGCCATTTAGACTTATGCCTGCATTGTCACGCGCATTAATCAATTAGCGAGACACATCAAGACCCTGCGATCAGCAGGTAAACATAGTATATAAAGTTTACATGTTCTTCATATTTTAATGGTAAACTTTACCTTCGTTTTTAATCGTTACAATTGGTAGCACCTCAAAATAAAATTTTGTTACTTTTATAAACGATAGCCGTTGACTTCTTTGACTTGAACTTGTCATTTGACATCTGACATTTGAACATTTGAACCACGCCGATACGCGTTGACTGACTAGCTATCTGAACCCGACCTGAATTTTTTATTGAAATCTGAAAATGAACGATATGAGCAGACTATACAAGTTCGCAGTTCTGCGCGAGAACTCATCCGCCCAAGACATCCACACCTGGATTCGCGCTTGGGAAGTGCGTGGGCGTAACGGCTTTGCTCGCTTAATGATGCCCTCATTTA